>NMRA01000291.1:264824-334599 GCA_002633005.1 Phoronis australis | reverse complement strand
TGTTAAGTGTTTGACATTATAGGTCATGTTGTATGGAGTTCATAACAAGTCGATTTTTCAACATAGCAACTGACTGTGAAGTACATTTGGTTGCACTAGTCAAAGTGTAGTGCCGTCCACAGTGTGGGTTATAAAAAAATAATTGCAGGCAGCCTGATACACGTTGTATCAGACGGGCGCAGGCCTCGCATGTGGGCCCATTGCACTGATCACCTGGAAATATTTTTATGCTTTATTAATATATGGTTAAAACCGAGGTGAGGAGCTAGAAACCTGGCTCAAGGGTTTAGCAGTGTGACCTGGTGGGACTTGAACCCACGACCTCGAGTAAAGAAAGCGGGCACTTATCAACCAGGCCACACTGCCTCCTCAGTATGGGTTATCCTACAATAAGCTAATACTGGAACAAATTGTCACTGAGGTTTAGTAGTTGTTCCTGCGCAAGTGGTTGAAGTATGGATGCCAAACTGTTGGCAAGGCAGAATCACCACCTGCATACATATGTCTCGTCCTGTTTTTGCTGTATTTTGCCTCAAGATGTGGGTTGTGTAGTTGATGCTCGGCTAACTGGGAGTATGTTGTTCTAGGCTACATTGAAAGTTGTAGTGTGGTCATGACTCGTGTTTCATGAACATCCATATACGAAGTTTTCTTTTGTTTGGCTGATCGCGATAGAGTCTCAATATCATGTAGGGTGTCCTATGGGTGAATGGTTTTTGTTGAAGTCAGTGAAGTGTGTATACCACATGGTTTTTTTAAGAGAGAATGACGCCGTTTCCTGGGCCATATAGTCAGAATCACTTCCATTTAATATTAAACAAATATCTTGTTACGGTGAAAACATATGTTAGACATTTTTAATTAATCTCATTCAATGATATCGAGATATTGAGAAAAGTTTTCTCTCAATGTTTTTAGAAAGATGGCCTGAAATGACTCTGGGAAATTTTGTGATTAGGATTTGAATTAAACATGAATATGGAAATCATATGTCTAAAACGTGCTTTAGCACTTGAGACGGAGTGTTTTTTTGCCGTGTGATAATTTTTAACATGTTTATCACAAAACATGGTGGACATGGTTTTTTTTTTATTTTTATCCAAATTCTCATGAAAAGTTTCTAGAAAATTCACTTCATGAAGAGGTTGGTCTACACTGTACCCCTAGCATGCGGCGCTTTAATAAAAGTAACGATGTAGTCCGTCCATGAAAAATCAAAAAGTTATGTCGATTATTTTGGTGGAAAATAGCAGAAAAGTTACTGTTTATAGTTGATGTGCCTATCTCACTGCCATACTTTACATTTCATCTAGGTCGAGAAAAACCCATCCAGGGCCAGTGGTTCATTTGAGCGATAACCCCATGGACCCGACCAAAGTAAGTAGATGATGTGACTGGTGTTGAGTACACTCGAGTTTCAGCTGTGACCGGTTGCCAGCACAGGCATTGTTTACAAGTTTTATGTGTTCATGCGGTTATTTTTGAGGATTTATCATGCACGGAATGGCAATTTATAGATTGTGTATCCCTTGTTCTGAATCCATTAATTATCAATAACTTATTGTTGTAAATGACTTATTCTTATGAAAATGGCATGGACAAGAAATTCAGTTGCTTACTTCTTTGTTGAGGCCCCTGTAAAAATAATGGTTACCGTTATTCAGGGCCTATGTCATTAGAATAAATCTTTTAAAAGAAAAAGTTGTAGTTTCAATCTTGATAATCCTAAATTAACTTACAAGAATGGGTCAGTTTGAGTTTTTAGAAAAATGTGTTTTTGAAGCCATTTCATTTTGACTTAGCCATGGTGTGTTCTTGATTGGTTAGGTGTTACTGTCATAGTTATTGTGTTGTAGTTGCTGATAGGTTTCGAGTCTGGCTGCGTCGTTCTATGGAATCTCAAGGGGAAAACAGCAGAACACCGATACCAGTGCACAGAGGTAATTAACTTTGGGAGTTATCTTCCATATAGTGGGTATGGAGTGCCAGTGCATACTCAAAATCCAGACCAACGTTAATAGTGGGGTCTGGAAAGTGGGTACCCAATAGAATATGTAATTTGGAAAACTTGGTCTGAGACAGTACCTAACTCCTTAATTCCCACCCAAAACAATATCCAAGACAGCACAGTACCATTTTGAGTTGGTGGCATGCCCCTACCAAACCATCCTTGTTTTAATCAAACTGGGCGATTCTTGAAACAGTGTTTTCTTTTCGAGACCAGTTTGAAATATCAAGGCTGATGAACAGCGTGTGACCTCTGTTGGAATGTAGCGCAGTTAATTGCCTCCATGAAGTCCCGAGTTTATGTTCACCTACTTGTTTGAGTTCAAACCCAATGAAAAGCGATAACAAGAGAATACAAAGTTCTTCACATGCTTTGAATGCCCATAAAAATGCCAGTGTATTGGTGGCTTGCTGTCTTCAGGGATACATGTTGAAAAATTGGAGAAGGAACTTGCTTAGCAGACATTGATCAGTCTGGTGTGATAAACTGGTGAAACATGGTTATGTGATAACCACTTACACTGTTGTCGCCTATCTCATGCCCTGGGGCTTTCTTGGTAACTGTAATTACATTATTATAAGGAGGGCCTTTCAAAGTTTCTTGGTGGGAGGTTATTCTCTAATCATCACTTAATGAATGCACTTAATGAGTAAAGTAACCCTTAGTGGTTATACTGTTTAGTCTGTGTAATTAAAGATCAATGCATCCTCCAATGTATTGAAGGTGAGATTGCTGTCAAATGATTGTACATGAGTCTGGTAGAAAATCGGTGTTGACTTAAGTTAAATGTTATTTGCTGAAAAAATTACTAACAGTGGTACTGCAACCATTTATTTTAATTTTGAATGGAGTTGTGAGACTACCGAGCTCATTCCATCCAGTTGGTCTGAACAATAAGTACGAAGAGGAAGTAGGTTGTTAGCTATTGATTTGGCAAAATTACTTTCCATCAAATTGTCAGTAAATTTGCTCTGCAGTTATTGTGGAAGTGAGCCAAATACCTTATTTTTAACAGAACATAACGCACTATTTGTTGCGGGTAAGATGGGCAACTCTATCCCAGTCGCCGTATTTATCACTGTTAGAAAGAGGGAAGGGAGGTGGAGCGGAGAGGCGGGAGAGAGTGAGAGAGAAAGTGTACCATTGATAATACACACACAACAGGAAGGGTGGTTCTAGGTGGCCCTCGCATGGTTTAAAATCGATAAAATAAGAGGCCATCAAGATACTTAAAATGTGCATATAAAATGTGCATATAAAATGTGCATATAAAATGGGCATCTAAAATGTGCACATAAACTGTGCATATAAAATGTGCATATGAAATGTGCATATGAAATGTGCATATGAAATGTGCATATAAAATGTGCATATAAACTGATCTAAAAGCAGCTCATCATTTGTTATCCTAATGCCAAATAAGTTGTTACTTTTGTAATGGTGACATAAAATTGATAATCTGAGTGAAGCGATGTATATGTATTATTCTTTACTTGTCCTACTCCCTTCTGAAGTGAGATTCATGCTTAACCATTCAAAAACTAGGTAAATCATGCGATGCGATTTCCTTCCAAGAATGCAATTGAATTCAACGTTTTTTGTCCATTAAACTTGGTCAGCTGATAAAATGAAATCTTACACAACAGAGCCCATCCTGAGGGATTGGGTCTGTGAATCAAAGTAAAGGAAATTAAATTTTACTTTCAGCGGTTATTTGATAGTTCCCTAACTTTACAAAAAAACCTGTTTAGTTTAAACTCCAGATGACTACGGTTTCTAAATCGAGGCCAGTCCAGATACCAATCTAGTCCACTGTTAAGCACCTCTGTTCTCATTTGTCTGACCTCAAGACTCACATGTCAGTTATCTAAAACTCAACAATGGTTACCAGAGAACTGAAACCTAACGCATCTATTTTGGCTAATTTGTATTGTATTTCCTTGGGTAAATTGATTTTTTAACTTTTTCCGCGGAATTCATTTCGGGTTGGTGACTAATTACTGAAAGAAACGAAAGACAGAAAAATTGAATCAAATACTGGAATTTGCTTACTGAAAAAGAAACATGCTTAGGTTCAAGCATGCCATCATAGTTTTACAGAGTTACTGTTATCTGTGACAGAAGCATTGGTAGTGGCGACACAGTCATGTTCTGAATAGAATGTGCGCTGTAAAAAGTACTCACGTTGCAATATGGTCTTAATGTAATTGTAACTTTTATTTATTTTTACCTGTAATTGAGACAGTTCAATTTATGACCCCGTAATATGTAGTCTATGATGCATGGGCTTGGTAGGGATATGCTGGTTAATAGAATTGGAGTTAGGAGTACTGTATTGATTTTACCTGCCTGTGTCAAGGTGAGCCACTCTAAGCCTCTTACAATGTCCTGTCTGCTGTTTGTAACATACACGAGTTTGACTGTTGTTCAGTAATAGTTCTCTGTGTTTTACTAATACTTTTAATTAAATTTGTGGACTCCATGACACAGTCCGGGCACTTCATTTATCACATGTTATTGATTTTTCATTTTTTACTGTACATTCACAACGGTACTATACAGGCTGTGTTCATACCTGTATGTTCATAATTAGTAGCTTTGATGTGAAATCATTGAAATTCTTGAGTTTTCTCTGCCAATACTGTATTGTAAATTCCCTATATTATTTATGTTATTTAGGATAGACACCATTTTCATTTTAATTGTAGTACACACAATGAATTGAAAGAAGTCATTCTTTAGTATTGAACTCATGGTGTTAGCAAATGATTAATAAAATGACGATTTTGTACGATTGAATTGTTTTCTAAACCTAGCGTATTCTTTGCCTTTAAACTTTGCGGCAACTTGTTACAGTCCAAAGTTTGTAAGGTATTGGTTTTGTACAGTAGGCCTATCTATGACCTTAATTACTGAAATAAATTTCAATTAGTTGATTAGCTGACTTCTGAAATCACTAACCTGCCAGATGGCAATCAGGTCTTTGGTTCAGCATCACCTACAGATCCCATGTAATGCAGACAGAAGGTTTCAACCTACCTGGCGACAAATTTCCATTGCTTTGCAGTAGGATGTACTAATGTCGTACAAAAAAGACAAACCTTTTGAAATATCAATGAATGAACAAGGACATGTTCCATACATTTCCCACTGCGAAGAAATATCCGTCAGAAAGCCAGATAAAGCAGAATTCTGATCCCAGCCAGTGTCAAAATGCTAAAATTTTAAAGTGAACTTAAACTAAGCAAACAATGGTAGGGGTTGGCAATGGCATTTAATCCTCTGCTTTTAAATTAATGAACCACTATGGAGTAATTGAATTTGTGTTCACCAAATCAGAGTTGTGTTCAATTGAAAGTCTTTTGCATGCTTTCATTACACTAGAGAGCAGCAGTACCTGGTTATTTTGCCTTTAAAAGTGAATTTTGTTCCTACTATAATACTTAAAATACATTATTGTCATGGTTACTCAATCATACAAAGTAAATCTCTAACTCTTCTTGATGAGAATTGTTCCGATTCTGAAATAGACCATTCAGCTCTGACATTTTCATGGTTTTCAAGTCGATGCCTTGAGTAAGATGGAAATACCCTTGCTGCTGTGAAATTGTCCTTAGTCATTATTCCTAGGAGAGGCAGTTTGTTGGCTTGGATAGGACTGAAAGAGCATTATTCTACTTGACACCGTGCTTAGGGCATAAATGAGCCATCATGATAAGTCACCTTGTGTAGCCTGATCTCAATCAGTAATGAAAGACCTATTTCATATTAACAGTAAGTGATCTGAATCTGAAGTTGGTTTTTGATAGAAACTCAAGTATATAGCAGCTTTAAGTGAGGAACTAAGTTCTTTAGTCTTAGATGACAAAATCTTTACCTTGCTATGTTTGTGCAATCGCCTTGGTTCGGCGGTCATTCTCAAACTGATGTATGTCGAGTACCTGAACTTGTGATGTCATGTTCGTAGTGGGTGGAGCTAGAAATTTGATTCCCCCGTAGAATGGTGTTGTATGCTGTGTACTCGACATACATCAGTTTTAAGAATGACCGTCAAACCATGGTAACGATTTTGTTGTTTAGTCTAAAGAATTTTGCTTTTCATATTTATTATGTATTCTGAATAGATGAATCTTTTTAGTAACAGCTTTAAGTGTTAAGCTCTGACATTTTCTCTGTACAATTCCTCGTTCACCATTTCATGATTTAATTGCAGGCACTCAAGTCGTGTTGTTGGCACCACGAGGGTAAACAGTTCATGTGTAGTCACACCGACGGCAGTCTCACCACATGGAACTGCAAACAGCCGGCAAAGCCAGTCGCCGTCAACATGCCACATGGTATGCAAGGAGACATGGTGGTTCTTGAGAAAATGACATCTTTTGCCTGGTGTCTACAGCCAAAAGTTAGATACCTCTTGTTGTGTAGACTTTCAGTGTCTGGCATTTGATATGTTTAACCACATTACTTTAGTTACAAACGTTGTGGCTCGGGGAACAGTGCTATAGCAAAGACACACGGGAGTTTTCTCAAGGTGTGCATCTTAGGTCAATTACCACAAATTGCACTAATGTTGTGGGTAGCATTCTCATCCAATAAGCACATGGGAATGTGCTGCTTAACAGGGCCATATTTCACCAGAAATGACCAGAGCCAAGATATTTGCCAGCAACAGATCTTGCAAGAACCAGACAGTTTGGTTTAACATTTTGTTAACTCTGAGTCTAGACATCTTTTGTTACAACAGACTGGTGACCATCTGGTTACACAGTCATCATAACCTCCATTGACCACTGATCCCCCACCTGGGCTTCATTCCCTGGGCCTCGGATGCTCGTGAAGCACCTGCGACAAGAAGTCATAGCTAGTTTAATGGAGACGGTGAATTTTATACCATGATTCAACATCCTAACCAATCATTGCTAGTGGAATGGAAACAGTGAATTCTATATCACGATTCAGCATCCTGAGCAATCATTGCTAGTGGAATGGAAACAGTGAATTCTATATCATAATTCCACATCCTGACCAATCACCTCTGTCAGTGACTGCCATTTGGCTAGGGTGCTCTATTAAGGTTTCGACCATACGTGCAAAACACTCACCTTTCACTCGCATGATCTGTGGTCTTGTTTGATCTTGCTTTTTTACGAGATTCTTGCGACTACAGCATGCATTCTTGATCAAATTGACCATTAAAGTTTTACAATAGGGCTTGGTGAGACTGTCTCCACTGAACTTTATGACGGAGACTGATGACAGCAGTTGCCTATTTTGCAAGTGTGATCATGGAACATGTGACTTAGAATCAGAATACACTTAGACTTACACTTATGCTTACACTTTATCAATTTTATGCTATTAAAGTGTCCTTGTAGTGCTGTGGGATGTTCAATTGATTCCTTTAAAAAAGTCGACTGTGACCACAGAAGACTGGTGAAGGGAAGAAGTTGCACTTCGTTTTTGTTTGCTCAACTCGTCATGCCCACCACAATTGAAATTGATTAAATGTAGAAGTCTTTTTCATACTCTCGCGATGGTAAAAGAGTTGTCGTCGTGTGTTTGCATTTTCTGTTGCTTATTGTTTTCAGCAAGACATGAGAGAGACGGCAAGCCGGACGCGTGTAAGCCAATCAACAAAGTGGAATGGAGATCTGTCAAGAACTCGTAGGTTTTATGCCGTTCATTTTTTAAGTGGTTGGAAAGATTTTGCTCTTAAAGAGTACTCATTTTGTTCTTTCGAGCTAGAAAAACACCCTACCTCATTTTCGTTTGAAGACCGTTAAAAGCTGTTTTCATTTATTAATTGTTTATACTTCGACTTCAGTTGTCATCGCCTTTCCTTATGTTGACGGGATTAGCAGCTTTTTAATCATGACAAAATCTCACAGATTTTTTTCTACATAATTATCTCTGATATGCTGCCAGTTTTGTTTTCCGATTCTCTTTCTCCACTGTGAGATCAATTTTTCACTTACATCAAACCTATTCGCATTGTTGTTAGCCTTTTCCAATGAGCACTGGTTACTTACATTTCCAGAGAGCCATTTGTTATCTTCTCTGGTGGGATGCCCAACGACAGGACAAGCCGTTCCCCTAGTATCTCAGTGGTGCATGGTCAGAGCACCATAGTGTTGGAGATGGACCACAACATTGTTGACTTCATCACTCTTAGTCGATCACCGTGGCACAACGGTTAGTTGCACAAGCTTAGAGTGGTCCTTTGTGGTCAGCATTATCAACATAAGTGACTGTGTAGTTAACTCACACAGGCTGATTGGTTGATCCTTTAGCAAAGCAAGGACCTGTGTTAGTGTTAGTATGTAGGTGAACTTCATCTTAGAATTACAGTGTGGATGTTCTGAATTCAGTGAGGTATTCATTAATACACCTCAAGGTGATGTCTTGAATATGCTGGTCACGTATATTAATTTTGTCAAACGTGGCAATGAGGTGGTTCCTGAATGTTAGAGGATGATGGTAAGGAGCTGCCAACTGCTTAGAGAAACAGATTGTACATCAGCCAGTCATCATCTGGACGTCCTTATGTTACCCGTTCAACAAAATATGTGAGGAGTGTGATGTAGGTGTTTTGAATGTGAGCCCATCTTACTGAGTTTTCTACTGTGATGGATAGTTTTGATTACATGATATAAGTGCTCGGTACCATCTTCAAAAGTACCTGCAGTTTCTCAAATGAATTGTGAATTGAAACACTCTTGTTAGGTGAGATCAACAATTACTCACAAATCTCTTTTGTAGACTTCCATGACCCGTATGCCATTGTGGTACTTCTGCAGACTGACTTGGTTGTTGTGGACTTACTCACACCAGGGTGAGCCACTGTCTGATGTGTTTGCCAATTGGGTCAAAGTTATTTTCCTGTTTTGTGTGTGGTTGCACCCCTTGTTACGGGTTAACTTGTGTGTGTGCTTTTAAGTTTTATTAGAAGTAGTTTGCTGTTAATCAGTAGAAGTTTGCTGTGAGATCACCAACAAAAGCCAGAACATTGCACTTAAATCTGCTAGAAACTACCTTCCCTTGACAAAAAAGCAACTTTTGAGTTATGTCACTTACTGTTTGGTAGTAAATCAGGCCTCCGCTTGTTCTTTGCTTAGGTTGGAATTGATTTCTAGGTAATAGGAAAATTGGAAGTTTCAACTAGTTGTCTTGTCCTAGCTGGTCATTTTATGTGCGGGTGTTGACAAGCCCAGAATTAACTTTCTATTCAGAATAGGAAATAGTTGAGACTAGTTCTATAACTGACAGTAAGTGGCCAAAGTCGGAAGTTGTTTTGATAGGAGGCAGGTGTGTTTATAGCATCTTTGTTCTCATGAAGCCTTGTGTGGCTCATATCAATGTGTGTATCTGAAAGACTTTCTCAACCCTTTTCATAACCTTCATGATCATCTGTAGGTCACCAAAGACTTTGTTGCAACTCAATGCTACAGTTTTGTTTTGAATAAAATTCACATGATTTCAACTCACAGAAAGCTTAAAAATTGCCAGAGGGATAGTTTAGTTCCCAGTTGTGTAGAAATCGCATAAAAAATGAAAGAAGGGTAAAAACTCACAAGTAACACTCATTGAAAATTTCCTGACATAGCTAAATATTTGAAATTTGTCATTTTGTTTGTGCTTTTTCAAGTTCATACATTTAGTTTCGCATGACGGCAGTTATTAGCAAAAGTGACTGCTAATGTCTAATGTCCTTAAAAATTAATGAAAGTCAAATGGCAAATGAAATTACAATATGGATGGGAACTGTGTTACCAACGTCACCGTCTGGCCTGTGTAACAGCCTGGGTGTGTTTTGTGTTGCAGGTACCCATGCTTTGAGAACCCCTACGCCATGAGTCTGCACCAGTCCCCCGTAACAGCATGTACCTACTACGCAGACCCGCCTGGCAATCTCATCCCAGCATTCTACTCGGTGGGCTCCAGGCAGAAGAAGGCTGGCTTCAGTGACAAGGTCTGTCCTGCTGTGAACTTCCCTCCACGTGTGTTTGTAATAGGAATAGCTAAGACTTGTTCTAAATCTCTGTGCTAGTACGGTCACATGTACAGGCACACTCAAACACGCATACACCACACATCCATTTACATTTAGACGAATTCGATCTTAATTTAAGGCAAAAACTGACAATAGGTGGTGCTGATTTGTGTATATTACAGTTGTTTATTTGGTTGATTTTCTAAATTCTTAAAGATTGCTCTTCAGCTATTGTTTGAGGGTAATTCCATATATGATTTCTTTGTCAGTAATTAGAATATTCATATTACTTCAGTTGGTAGTTGGTTGGCTTTGTTTGTTATTGTGCATGATTGTCTTTTCCATGTTGTAATCATTTTTGATTGGTTCCAGGAGTGGCCAATCAAAGGGGGTGAATGGGGCACTTCGTCTTGTAGTTATTCTGAAATTATACTCACAGGGTAAGTATTACTGTTGAAGTTAACCAAATTGTACTCACAGGGTAAATATTACTGCTAACGACAACCAAAGGTGCCTTGCAATGCAATAGACCCCCAGTGTTTTTAAAGTCACACTAAACAAACATTGTCAGTGCGGAAAATGGTTTTCTGAACTCGGCTTCAGAGTGGAATGGATCTTGCAAACCCTGCGATCATGTTCCGATGCTCTGCTGACTGAGCTGAATCATACTTGATAAATAGCACGGTATTTTAAGCATATTTAATTGGTTAAGTCACAGGTCTTGATTTTAGTGAATGTCCAGAAGGCAGTGACGAGAATTTCGTAGCACGGTTACAAGAACACAATGGGTTTTGTTGTTTTGTAGCTTTGGTCAAAACTAATAACTTCAAAAAGTCTATCCCGTCCAACAATTATCCCAAAAGTACATTTTGGTTGTAAAACCTTCAATATCGCTTCAACATTCAATGTAGAAGAAAGTCAGGCAAGCATAGGAACATAGCAACTTTAATGTTTGACTTTTTCTTATGATTGGTTAGAACAATCGCTGTTTCTGTCCACAAAACTCGCTGCTACTTCCTGAAAGTTTATATCCTATCCCCTCCCAGGGAACAGTTTTAGGATATAAGTAACCAAAGGACTAGTTGATTTATTGCTTTCTCTTAAAGGTAAATAAATATCTACCTTCATTTTTTTCAAATTATTTCAAATCTACCAATTTTTACCCAAGAAGTCCTATGTTTTTATAATCCTTGATGATTATTACTCTAGAAACGTATTGTGTGAACAAAAATAATGTCCAACCATTTGCAATTACATGACTGGTTTAAAAAATGGTTTCACAGAGATTGCAGCGGCTTCCACATGGCGTTGCATGAAACCCTTCAAATTCTGTTCACTGCTCTGTTATTTGAAAATGTATGTCTGGGATTTCTTCTTACTAAGAATTTCCAAAAATAGGCCTACCCAAAAGTACCTCCACAGGCATATTCTTGCTAACTGTTTGTGCATTTTGAAAATCTGATGTATTGCTCTAAAATCATGTAGTCAACTAATTGTCAGTGTATCAAAGTCTTGAAATATCAATAGAAGTTATCTCAGTAACTAGCAGCTTTGTGTATATTCTCAGAGACCGTACTTTTGATCAAGTGAGGTTTAATTATTTTTCTGAAATAGTTGTGTGGAGTTTAAGATCAAATTTCTGACTGAAGGGTCAAGTCACTTTCAAGATACAGAACTTTGTACTTAGTGTAATTGTGTTTCAGCCACGCGGATGGCTCAATTCGCATCTGGGACGCCTCCACAGTCACCCTACAACTCCTGTACAAGGTGATGACCAGCAAAGTATTTGAGCGCAATAGAAAGAAAGACCGTGAGAACCCAGAACTGCAGGATGAGGATCCGTTTGCCATTCAACACATGTACCTTGACGGGGACAGTCGTATACTGACAGTAGCTGGCACGTCGCATGTCATTCTGTTTAAGTTCACTAAACAAGAGATGCATGCGGAGATACCAGTGAGTCTTGAGTGTTGTGAACTGTCAAATTGGACCTCATATTAGAGGTTGTAGTTTCAAACATTTCCCTGTGCTCAGGTTGCAATTAATCGTGTACAAAAACGGGCGTTGCCGATTTAGTTCAGCTGATGGCTCTCGTTGAGGATGGAACCGATTGGCTGGTTTGCTCATAATGAATGCATCTTTGTATACACATTTTCACTTCATTGGGATGTCTGAGATCAACTGCTTTTGTCCTGAAATTTTGCTTAAAGACACAGCACTGTAATTGAATGTTTACAGTTAAAGTAACTGAGAAGTGTTGAAGGGTTATTATCAGGATAAATGACCAGCTTCTTGTTCTACTGACAGCTGTCTTGTTCACTTTTTGCAAACCGAGCAGACGTCTTCTTGACCTCAGCAGACGTGTTTGCATTAGACAATATTATACTTCCTGTGATGTAGCGTTCTCATGTAGAATTTTTATAAGAAAGCAGACAAGATGTATGATCAGAGGCAGATCAGACACAATCATTCGCAAACTTAAGGCATCCTATCTGTGGCCTTGTGAATAATTAGTTAAACATTAAATGTGTAATATGGAAATATTCTGATGAATCACATCAGTCACCATGGGTGAGCGGAGCCTAACCACAAATCTTATCATTGGAATCGCTGGGCTCTTTGCAGTAAGAGAGCTGATCTGCTATCTAATTAGGGGTCGAATAGTACGATGACTGATCAAGATGTCTGTCGAGGGTTCACACGCAAAATTGTATGAGATGGCGGATCAGAAGTCTAATCGAACAGCATGTGAACACAGTATCAGGGAATTCGAAAGCAATTGTGTTGCTTCTTTGTTTTTTGATAGGAATATTTGAACACTACTGTTCAAACAATGAATTCTTTTGGGTAAATGATCTCATTTAATACCTCTGATTTAGTGGTCTCGACTTTAAATGTCACATGATTTTTCCGTTGTCAGTATTTGGAGATTTCTATCGTCTATGAAAACCATGATGAGCTGGTCGACTCACCAGAGTTCACATACGAGCTGACGCCACCACCCTCGGCTCGACCGCCCCACCTGGGCACGCAGCAGTCACAGACATCTAGCATGGGTTCGTTCTCAAGCAATGCCTCAGATGGCGCTAACAGGGTGCGTAGGCCAGTCAACAACTTTTTGTGCATGGGACGTGTTAAAGCGAGGTTTCAGAATTGCATACAATCCTTAATAAAAGTGTCAAAATATTTCCTCGTCTGGAGGTTAGCACATTTCGGCCACCAAAATATTTCAGCTAATACTTTTAATATTTCTGTACACTGTTCACAGTAAAATCGAGCACTGATCTTCATTGAAAATTGCACTGTTTTGGGGAGAAAAAGTCATGTTTATGAGACGACAAAGTCCCAGTTCCTGTTTTCATGCACGCATTTTGGTTTCCGGAATCATTTTGTACAATGATGTTTCCATGGAATGAATGTCTGTATTTGAAAAGACATTTTTGAAAATGCCACCCTTCTTATAAAAGGTTGGCTGTTCTTTTAACTTTATTGTCATGGGGTTTACCTTTACTTTGAGGAAACTAGGCATTGTTTAAACTACTTTATAGTTCATGTTTCCTTTTTAAGCCAGTATGTTCAGTTTATATTACATATCAAAGGCAGAGTCCTACAGAGTTCAGTGTTGTGTTAGTGAAATCATCCTGTGGTGTCCTGTTTTTAGGAGAATATGACCAGTGTCCGTGTGAAGTCTGGCTCCAGGAAGTGGAATGCGGGGTATCAGCCGGATCTGGTCTGTCTGCTAACATGGAATGATGGGGAGCCTCCCGGAAACATAACTAGTATCTCTTTCAACTCTACTTATGGCCTGTGAGTTGTCATTTCCGGTTTTTGATCTGATGTAAAAATCTAGCAACATTCCATTATTTTGAAATGCTACTAACATTGTTTTTCTCAATGAAATGTACATTCAGTAAAACACAAAAAATGCAACAAGTGTTTTGTGTAAGGCCAAAAAGTAGACTTTCTTTTTTTCTTTTTTTTTGAAAATCTATTGAGTGGTGTGAAATGACTTTAGTTATGTTTTAGTAGTTTTACAAACAAGAAAACGCACCTGAGGCCAGCAAAATTCAATTAGTTTGCTTACATTGTCTTTGTGCAGCTTTTCAAAAAATTAGACCTTGTCTGAAATTGATGCAGACTTTATTTAATATTGAAATAAGCTGAAAGTATTCTTAGAGAACTCACTCAAGATTCCACTGAAAACATAGGTGTCACTGCATGTGTCTTTAAACTTTGACAAGTGTTGATAAATGAGTGAACGTTTTCCTTGGTTATGTCAAAACTAACTTGAGACAAGTTGAGATATTTTATAATATCCATATTCTTATAGATGTTCTCTTTGTTTCAGTTTGGCTTTTGGCAATCAACACGGTTTGGCTATAGTCGACACAATGCAGAAGATTTGTCTGTTAAACATGGCTACACCAGACTTGTATGGTGAGCGAACATTTATGATACAGTGCTGTTTTATGTCTCTGCAAGTTGTCTCCTGACAGAGGTGGTGCACTAAAGCTGCTAAAAACCTGCATTTCGTTAAAAAACAAGCATTTGATTTAAACCAATTTCTACTACAATATTGGTCACAACATGTTCTTACTCAGTTGAACAGTGGTAACCGGGCTTGGAAAATTATTGCTCGAGACCATGTTTAGCTTGTAAAATAACGTTGCCATGAAAAGCCCACATGTTGACCTTGCTCTCATGAAATCACCTTTAATTTGAATGAGGAACAAGTTAAGGCCAATTTCACGACTAAGTTGTGTAAATCATGGTAGGTGAGTATATAACAGACGTGGGTTCTGTTGAGGCTAGAATTTCGGGAGAACTCATGACTTTACAAGATATCACCGTGTATTGTTACACGTGAAGCTTGTGATCACATTAACTTCCTTCGAGTTGTTCTTGCGTCTGCAGAACTCAGTTCCTGGTTTTAATACAGCAAAGTGTCAGCAATGGATTGACGAACCAGCCATAAATCTTTCATTGCAGCGGTCGAACTAACAAAATTCAAATACATAAAGGACTGTGTTTGACAAAAGGTGTCTGTTGTCATGAAACTTTTTACTTTATGAAGCATTCTGTGATCTAAATGCTTGATAAGACATAGGTCAGAATAGCTTTATGACATAGGGACTTCCGTTAGTAGTTATCGATCTTTCTTATCCGTGCAGGTTCATTGGATCCTTACCAGCGAGTTCCGCGCTCTCCGAAATGGAAGAAAGACAACTGCAGTAGCTCGGCATTTAATAACTTAAATAACCCGTCTGACGACTGCAAATCACCAACGATTGAACAGGTACCGTTTGAAAAGTTTCATCAATGACTGGAGAAGGAGATACCCGCCAGATTTGAAAGTTTATATTAAAAGGATATCAAACCCGGTTTTGGCCTATGAACAAATACTAAAATCAATTATCCTGTCAAGTTCTCTGAGACAAAATAATGCTTTGTAACCCTAGTCAACCCTCAAAAGTTGAGAGTAAAATTTGAAAACTTTTAAAGTCCGCTAAACTTGCAAGTGTGACTTACACTTTTAGCCAATTACACGGCAACTGTGGGAAAAGACCACCCACCGAGGACCATAATGTCCAATCTGTGACACAGCGAGTATGAGTTTTTAGTCAATTCCTTCCTTGTAAGATAGACGCCAGTGATGCATTAGTAGGTGACACAACGACGATTGGTTGAAATCATCAAAACAGGGTTCAGTGTCCTTTTAGCCACTTACCAAAACAATCTAATCATTTTTCAGCAAAGCCCAAGATATCTTATTTTGATGAGTGTCCTGAAACACTTATCTTTCCATATTGCAATATGCACCAATTATATTGAAATTTCAAAGTTTGAACTAGGATAAATTGTTTTGCGATGAAACTCTTCATTAGTCTCCTATCTTCATTCAAGCAATTACTTCAAACTGTCAACAGAAAGCCAGTGATTTCTGTGTTTAAAAAGTTTTAGTCATGAACTTTTATTGGTAATTGTTTACAATATGACGACATTGACTTACACATATGATTTCGGTATTGTTCAATTCCTTGCAACGTTATCGTTCTAAAAATACAACGATTTTTTCCTAACCCGCTCCCTTAGTATTTTATTGTGAAATTTCTGCTCTCACTATTTCCCGGTACTCAGTAGTAACAACGCCATGTTGGAATGAAAGGAGTCACCTGGCGGTCAAAAACTGAACTAATCTACTGACTTCTGCAGATTGTCGCTTTTCATGGGTTCAAATTGACCGAGACCCGTCTATCCCCTGCCTGAGTTACGGTCCCAAGGGTTCGAATTCGATCCTATGGTGACCCTGGTACACATCTGCTAGCAAGAATCCACGAAAAAGCGGAGGTTGTTTTTGAGGTCCAACTTGGTGAAAAGGGTTTCACTTCAAACAATGGTCAAATGGTCACAATTATAAAAAATTTGGAAAAGGTGAAATGCCGCTACATGTTTCTCCATATTATGTCGGGAAAACTTTAGCGGGAATCTCACGCGGGCAAACACCATTCAGAATCGAGGATGCTGTTTCATTCATTAACAACGGGTGTCGCTGTAATCTTGAGTTGAGCTAACATGGCGGTGTCAATCGGGAAATAGTGCGAACCGAAATTCGACGATAAAATACGGAGGAAACGCGGTAGGGGATACATTCATATATTTTTGGAACGATAACGATGAAAGGAATCGAACAATACCAAAATCATATGTGTAAGTCAATGTCGTCATATTGTAAATAATTACCTGAACTTTTCTTTAACTTCAAGCGGCCATAAACTTGCCTTCAATCAAAAATCTAACTTTTGATTTAGGCCACTTATTGACTGGTCTCGACTTGTTCCTTAGTCAAGTTTGGCTTTATCTCTTACCTGACTGTTGTTACTTGAGAACAGACTCCAGATGGTGACTTGTTAAGGCAGGCCATTATATTGCTGAGAATGGGTTTCGAACAATAATGCCCTGTCACGTGTTTCTAAGCACAGAAATCACTTCTCATCCGAACAAAGAGTCGGACGTAACCATTTTTGGCCGTACACGATCTAAACAAAAAGTTTGTTACCTCATCGAAAGGCGTGTTTGTTGCCGCTTAAATATTGACATTGTAAATAGTAATTTTTTATAGTCTGAAATAGTTCAGGAATTTAATTGAGTTTTGGCTATGCTTAATGGCTATTAAGGGATCTTCATTCTTGAAGCGCGTCTTTTGTCTCCTTGTGTTTCCATTCTTTGGTCTCAATGCATTTTATTTCCTAGTCACGCAGAAATTTGAAAGCTGCTGCTTTAGTGTCATAAGTGACATTCTTAGCACAATCCTTCTCGAGTAATATCTCTATGTTCTTATCCTTTGCAATGAAGTGCTTGATAGAATCCCCTGCCAGCCACGCTGCAGGTGACACTGTCACTTCTTTTGAATCCTAGAAATCATTTCTTATCATCTAAGTTAGGGAACAAGAGTAGACCAATTTTGTAAACGGTAAGCGGTCTAAATCAGAAGTTGTTTTGTAACTGAAACAGTGGCGTTATTGCCCCTTAAATCATCAAGTTTCTGACTTTTTATTTGTTGACCTTCTTATTTTGTGTTCTCTCTCTTCTTATTTTTCATGTTTTGTTTCCTTCTGGCATTTATGTTCTTTACTTTCTCCCATCAGGCCATGTTTTATTGTTATTAACACTTCAAATTCAAATCATGCTTTTTTCTACAGTTACAATTCTTTTAAAGGAGATACTCTATTTCTCTTTCTGTAAAATCCTTTTACATTCAAAACGGACTTGTGTCCAGGAGTAGTATCGTACAAAGTTTCATCAATTTGTAAATGATATTCATGTTTAAAATGTCATGGATATTGTAATGCCCCCGAATGCAGACAGTTTATCCGCATGCGATTTTGAGATATTACCACATGTTGCTCTGTATTTCAATTTGTTCCTTTAAAAATGCACCTGTTTGGTCACTAGCCATTTGTTTAGAACTATTTAAATTTTGCGCGTGCTCATTGTAGTTGTGACTCACAAGCTGTGTTTCCACTTGGTCTAATACAAACTTAGTTTGATTTCAGGTGACACCTCAGCAGTTAAATGCCCTGTTCTCTGAGTCGAGTGTTCATATGACTGTGTGCTTAAAACATCTCCCAGTGTCACGTTTTGTACCCCTCCTTTGACCTCTGTCACCACTGTCTTGGTATTGTCCCTTATGTCTTTCTCCGACCGTTTCTCGTCGCTCTCTCATAGTGTAGCAACACTGTAAAACTATCCATTTTCAACATCTTTTCAGTCTATTTTGTAGTCTTATATAAATTCTGTAGATTTTCTGCAATTAGTATGAACATGATGTAAGGGAACACTTTCTTGGGTTTTTGAATGATGTCATTTAATAGAACTTCAAATTGATCAAGAGGCTGTCATTTTACTAATTGTTGTAGTTAACTCATCTGGCTCACAAAAGTGCACTATTCACAATCAACACGTCATAACTCAGTATCTCCAAAGTGGCTAATGTTTCTGGACAAGCGATAATTTAATTAAAGAAATGACGATTACTCTCAGTGAGATATAAATACAAACATTCCAGCTTTGAATCCACCATAATTTGTTTTTTCTAACCGTCAATTTTGTCCCAATGTGCTTCAAATTTTCAGTGCCTGACTGTGTGGTATTTGTAATGCACATATTTGGCACAAATGTAGTACAGGCCTTTTGTGTCCAAGACTAGAAACTAAGGGAACTCATTGTAACATGTAAGATCGTTAAACATTTAACGTGACAAATATCTTGAGGTTGTCCATCTTGGGTACGCTGTTGCTACTTTTTCTTAGAGAAGCTCGTGTCCGTGTTTGTCCGCCAAACTTCTGTCCAGATCTGGCTGTCTCTTCCTATAATGTTTGTCCGTTGTCTGCAGTTGTTGTATTAACCGTTTGTCGTCTTTTCTTTCGTATTATGTGGGTTTTACGCGAGACATTCTCCATGAATCCCATGTTGTTCTACTTGTCTTCTTCGCCCTTTTGTCTCGTGGGTCTTGCAGAGATTTTCAACTGGAAATGCTCACCTTAATTTGCGCAGAAAATACTATTTTTACTGTAAGTGACGTTTATAGAGAAAAATTTTCAGTTTCCAAGGAGGTGATTTTTATTACTACCTGGCTACCATAAATTCTCGATTAATCAGTCACTCTCAACGGAATTTTTTGTTTGAAAGCAATACTGTTAAGGGGGTTTGACACAGCTTTTTTATCCTTGAATGTTATTAAGTTTCGTATTTTGTATCTTGTAAATTGGTCTTTGCCTGCCATACTACAAACCTGCAAAAATCTGGGACACCAAATTAGTCTTTACAACCTTCTATCATAGTAAACAGATGTACCTCTTGCAAAAATGTGAAATTTATATGTCTGGGTTAGTGAAAAGCCTCTCAAATTGAAGTCTTTTGAAAACGGAATAAGTTCATTGCCCTTAAATCATATTTTTCAGCTGGACTAGCAGAGAAGTGATTTTGTCCAGCAAAGTATGTTGAACACTGTGCAGTGGTAATAGGTTCATCCAGCGACAACCACAATAGCTGTAACAGCAACAACAAAAATAACAACAACAACCAACTAGTGCTCGGAAACTTGTTTTCTCCTTTACCTTGTCCTTGGCCCTGTCGGTGTTGTCGCCTTGTGTAAACAAATCCCGCTTGTTCTATTGTAGACCCACAAGCCGGCGGTTCGGCCGACGCTCGGCAAAAACCGTCCCAAGTCCATGCCTCTGCTGAACGTTCAGCCGCCCAGCATGGACATTCCCGACATAGAAAAACGGATTGATGAGATTGAAGATGAGAATGAGGATTGTTTGGAGGATCAGGAGGAGGCTGATGTGATTGACGAGGCGTTTGAAGCTTACGAGCAGGAAATGAAAACACACGAGTCACACACCTGTACTTATGACGAGGTTGTGGTGACCGTGACCACACAGAAGTCATCGCGCCACCACCAGCACGTGAGTCGTTCCCGCTCGGCTCCAATACACGACAAGAAGAAAAAACTGAGACTACCAAGCAGTAGTAGTAGTCATGACATTGAGGAGCAAACAAGTGTTAGTGAGAATAACAAATCATGCCCATCCATCCCTTGCTCTGGTTCACCTAGAACTAGTCCACGACCAAGTCCGCGCAGCAGTCCCGGGATGCAGAGGCGCTCTAATGGGGCCATAGGAGATACAGGCCTCGGCGCATCCAGCAACCCAAGTAGTCCAGGGGACAGCCCCAAATCTCCCAGGCGCGACCGAAGCTCTCCAGTGCCGAGCCCTCCAAGTGAAGAATATGACGAGGCTGAGGTCAATGGTGAACAGCAAGAGGTGTCTAGCAATCACAAGAAGGGGAGGAAGTATGCGGGATTTCGCAAAATGAGTACGAAAATTAAGCAAAAACTAACTAAGATGCAGAAATGGGGGAATTCAGACAAGGATGGCTTGGTGTCACCAACTGTTGACCAGACAGCCCAACCCTACTGCCGGTCGAACTCTGGGAAACTGGAGCGCATTATGGCACCAGCACCATCTGACCAACAGTCAAGATCCAGCAAGCAGAAGCGCACCAACGGAAGGAAGGAATTTCTCGTCGACGTTCTTGATATGCGGGACGCCGATGACCGGCGACCCCAGTGGGCCCAGTGTACAGTGGAGCAAGCGAGATTGGGTTATGGTATGTTGGTCACTGCTACTCTTACTACCACTGCTGATACTGAAGTGGCCACCTCACTCTCGCTGCACTCGGGCATGTCTGTGGTGTGCATGGCTTGTGTCTCCTCTCTTCTAACTCGTGCACTACCACTACTCTCTCTTTCAGGTTATCATTGCACCTACAGGTGTCTCTGCTGCTGCTGCTGTTTCTGCTGCTGTTGCTGCTGTGTTCCAGACTAGATGCAGCTAACCGCAATGCTGTCATTAGTTGTAGAGGTCTTAGAGTAGGCTGCTACTAACTCACATATTATGCTAACCTGCTCTTAATTATTCTGTGAATTTTAGGTGAACGGTGTCTGTGTGAGTCCGACCAGCAACAGCAAACAAATCAAGAAGTCGCAGCCGCCAGAGCTAAAGCGGACTAAGTCGCAAGGTATCCGCAAAATTCAGAAAGCACAAAGCCTTGCTTCGATGGAGGACTATCTATCAGGAGGTGGCCTATGCTTTTTACATTTTTCTGGCTGTCGTGCCCCACCCAGTGCCCGTACCCTATTTCAATTCTTTAGTTTAGTCCACATGTGCCTCAAGTGAGGTCACCATGATGTTATTCAAGGTTAGCTACTATGGTCTAGTGCGCCGTCGTAGACTCTTATTTTTTGCCTGGTTTGCGCAGAGATTGCCTACGGTTTTTTGCTGGTTTTGGCGTCTTTTATTCAGATGCATGCGATCTGTTGGTAAAGGTTGTGGGACCATATATCACCAGTGGGACATCATTAAAATGTCATGAGTAGAATTGGTGTGGTTTTCAGTTTATTTCTATCAAGTTTCCTGGCATGGTTGTGTAGTTGCTAAGGATTGAGCCTTCCCTTGTCATTCCTCATTTTCAGTTTTCTTTCTCTTAAATTTTCTTCTGCCCCACTTTGAAGAGAGAGTTAGAGGTACGCTGTTTTTGCAGAGGTTTGCTGTAGACTTTCATCTGGGTTTCAAATTGAAATTAGTCAGTTACAGGAGCTGGTGAAGTTGACAAACATTACATGAGCACACACACAAGTATTTACTGTACCTGGCTTAATGATTGATGGGTTTGTATTTTTGTAGGACTTAATAAGAATTAATTGTTAAAACATTAATTGCATTGCCCATTGGTTTGGTTTTATCAATTTAGCGAGAACTGAGCACATTGACTTGTGCACAAAGCGCTAAAATCAAAATCTGTAGGTGTTTGAAACAGAAATGTTTGGCCTTTGAAACAGAAATGCTTCGTCATTTCAAACAGAAATGCTTCGTCATTTGAAACAGAAATGCTTCGTCATTTGAAACAGAAATGCTTCGTCATTTGAAACAAAAATTCTTCGTCATTTGAAACAGAAATGCTTCGTCATTTGAAACAGAAATGCTTCGTCATTTGAAACAGAAATGCTTCGTCATTTGAAACAGAAATTCTTCGTCATTTGAAACAGAAATTCTTCGTCATTTGAAACAGAAATGCTTCGTCATTTGAAACAAAAATTCTTCGTCATTTGAAACAGAAATGCTTCGTCATTTGAAACAGAAATTCTTCGTCATTTGAAACAAAAATTCTTCGTCATTTGAAACAAAAATTCTTCGTCATTTGAAACAGAAATTCTTCGTCATTTGAAACAAAAATTCTTCGTCATTTGAAACGTTTTACTGTTGGGTTCTTAACACATGTTTATTTTATGGAAGAATTATTTTTGTCTTTTCTAATCATTTGATTTGTGAGATTTTCTCTAGTTTTCATTGTGTGAATTCCCTCCCTATTTCATCACTGCTATAACAATTTGCTGCAATCTCTACGTAAACTTTCGCGCCACCTAAAGTTTAACCGAGCACACCTTTCGTTGTTCATTTCATTTTGTAGACAACTCTGATATGTTCGGCAACGTTTCCAAAATGTTCGCCAAGCACTACCAAGTCTCCAACGACCGCGATGCCAAGGGCAACAGGTCTTGGTCGGTCGAGGCATTTCCAAAACCTAAACTCTTGTCGCACGACACCAGACAAAAACCACTACGCCCCTCGCGTCCGCCGATGCCCAAATTCTCCAACGTTGTCAGCGATACCACTCGTGCACGGTCCGACAGCGAGTCTTCTAATGGAGGTCGACGACGACCGCGACCGGAAAAGTTGGCGTACTCCCTCAGTCGTGACGACATCTTGGTCTCGGAAGGTCTGAGTGTGTAGTATGCATTGTTGCTGGACGGGGGCATCTAGAGCATAGCCAAGCTTTCAAGAATCCCTGGCGCCGAGCTGTTTTAGTACCTCACAGCTACTGTTGCTGCTACTGCCCTCTTTGTGTTCTTCCCTTGTGTTGGAGTGCCGACAATTGGCGCTTAAATAATCCCTAATGTGCTTTTGTCTTTTAAGTTCATGTCTGACTGTTTGTGTGTTGTGGTCTCTTTGGTTTTCCTGTAATTAGAGTTATTTATCATAAGGTTGTAGTTGGTGCCAAGTGAACAAAATAAGTGAATGTGGTTAGAGTGAACAAGTGGTTGATAATGAGTTAATTTATGAAATGGTAAAAAATTCCAATTACCAGAATCATCTTGCTGGAGTTCTTTTTGATAGTTTCAACGGAAGTTAAATGAAGTTACCGTAGCAATATAATTTTTTCTTGAGTCTCCTGCTGCTGGTATTGCACATGATTGTGATAAATAGTATCCACGACCTCGCTGCCATTTCTTGGTCGCTTTCTCTGTCTGTCTACTTTTCTTACTCTCTCTCTCTCTCTCTCTCCATCTTCCTTCAATCTAGTTAGGCGCTGGACAGGTACCGGTATGGGTTAGACTTAGACGTAACCGCCTGATCACTCAGGGTTCCTACCTGAACAACCTTTGCCTGGTCTTATAGGCTGGCACTCAGTGTCTAGACAACTAACGGTGTTGCCACCTTGTGACAGTTGTGCACTAATCGCATAGCATGTTACCATAGACATGTCACCAACTCGCCGAATATATTCGGCTTCGTCTATTTTTCTGTAGTTCCTCATTCACCCTCCAGAGGTCCCCCTATAGTTTTGGCTCTGGACGTCGCCAAGCATGTTTCCGCTGAATATTGTGTAGTTTACTTTGTGGGTCGTTGGCTAATTATTGCTGCTATGTCTCTCCACGTCACTTTCCATGTATATTGATGGCACGTTCTTCTGAAAATGTCTCATTCGTTGAGATCCGATGACCTACCTATCATTTTGTCTGGACCATGCCATTCATTCTCCATATCACGGACATTTTATCCGCATGAGTTTTTGGAATGGTTCAGTCAATGACGGCTAACAGCACTGATATTCATCCATCTGTCGCACGTGATTTCCCATGATTTTTTCCAGTTTAGCAAGCTTGCCGTCAGCCATTTGCACCATGCGTTATCCCAGTCAAGCTACAGGGTCACTTGATTGGTGCACCTGACCTGAACAGGCCTGTCATACCTCCACATTTAGCTAGTTCCCATTTTGTAAGGCTAACTGTTGCGTTACGTTGTTTCTGTATTTTGTGAGCATGTAATCTTCTAATGCTGGCGTGATTCCAGGTTGGGGACTGTGCCGGGTGTTGTTTTGTGTTTTCAGGAGTAGCTACGACTAATTGTTAGCTTAGAGACCAGTGTTTGGAAATGCAACTTCTCATTTTAATGTGCTTGCTTCTCTTTGAATTCAACTTATATGTTCAATGGTTTTTCAGCATGCATGCTATTCCAGACACAAAGTTGTGTTGTGTTGTGTTGTGCTGTCCTCCAGATGGCGCTAACTAAAACTGGGGTGCATTCAGTCAGGCTTGTGTCCTACCAGTTATCACATCATGTAGACTATTGCAAGTGTAACACTCACTAGCTTTCGCTCACAATTAACAAGCATTACTGAGCTCACCCTTGTTTTGTTATTGTTAAATGGGTGTACTTGAGTCACACTCCCGGGTCAATTAGCAGAGACATTTGATTGGTTTGTGAGTCATTACACTAGATGTAGGACAAAATATCTTTGCTGGCTGGCTAAGTCAGGTGACCTGTCGACATACGTGTTAATGGCTTGGCTTTCTATGTGTTCGCTACACACTTTTATCCTGTTCATAGTTCTAAAATGCTATACTAATCTGTAATTGTTAAGCTTTTTTGCCATTGAACGTTTATGTCAAGAGATGCAGTTGGCTGTAGGAGGGAGTTTGGCAGTTCGATGTGTATGTTTTGAGGATATCGGCTGTCAATCAAGTACACTCAAGTGTAGTACAAATTCCTCAATATAGGTCTCATTCAATGTAATGACTGAGTCTAAGAAACGAAAAATTTCGCTCTTTTGGATTTCATAAAAAGTCGGTTATTATGAAAATTTTTTATCAAATAAACACAGAAAAATCAAGAATCCCAACTGGGAATCGAACCACAGGTCTCTAAATTGCCAGTCTAGTGCTCTTACCACTGAGCTACTGAGGACTCCATGTCGGTGCAATTACTGTTTACAGTCAAGTGTTATGTCATACATCCCATGAGCGGCTTTACTGGTGTGAAAAAGGCGTAATGCAGCTCATGGGATGTATGACATAACAGTTGGCTGTAAACAGTAATTGCACAATATCAAGTCCTCAGTAGCTCAGTAGTAAGAGCACTAGACTGGCAATCTAGAGACGTGTGGTTCAATTCCCAGTTGGGGTTCCTGATTTTACTGGGTTTATTTGATACATTTCATTACTGGCCAACCTCAGCGTCTATGTATTTACTGTATGAAAATGCTCTTCGTTTGCATTACTTTCTTACTGACCACTTTTGCCTCTTTTGTTTCAAAAATATGACCATGTACTCCTGCCTTATTGAATTTATTTCCTGTGTCGAATATTGAGAAGTTTTTACTGTAAATGTTTTGAAATTTAATATTTGGTTTTGTTTGCTGTTTGTGTTGGTTGACATTCTGTCAGATGTGCCCATTCGCGTTTCTGCGTCTTGGTTATGTTCATGTGTTGTGAATTTGAAAATCCTTAAATAAAGTTGTTGCGCTTGTTTGATACCATTCCTTTTCTTAACTCTGGTATTTTTTTCTGAAAAACTCTGAAATTTGAATTGTCTTTATTACTGATTATTTTACTTCATGTACACAAGATTTTACTTGAGAGAAATATTTTGTTTATTTTTTGTAAAAAAAAGTTAGCATTTCAGTGTCGTCTATTTTTGTGACTTCCTCTTTTAATTTTAATCTTCACAATGTTTAAATAGTGTGTTGTCTTTATTTTTTGCAGGTTGGTTTTGTTTTGGCTGTTTGTTGGACTTATTATTATTTTTTCTTATGTGTTTCGCTTTGATTGTGATTTCCCCTAGTAATAAGTTCTCTCCCCTGTCTAGCCTCTCCCCCACCCTCGTCATGCAGCCTTTTGTGTGGTCTGCTAAAGCCATTATGTCATCGGAATCCTGTTGAAAGTATAAGACTGAACACACTGTTATGCCATGGTGTTGATTTTTGTGTTCATATTTCAATGCTCACAGCACGACATTGGAGAGGAAGTGATTTTAGATATTGCTTTGTGAATCTCTAAATCGCATGATCTATCTCAAGACATTTTAGCTCAATTCACACAAGCATTTTAAAACATTTTCACTGGAGCGTTTCCAAGTTAAAACGTTTTAAATCGGTCGTGTGAATGCCAAGCCTTTTCAAGATGGCACATTATAACACGTCACACACAAAACACTACTGTTTTCCACTGAAACGGAGCGCTCATGGTGTATTGTGCAACTGCACACATCTAATAATATTTCATGAACAATGGGCATCTGGCAGCTGCTGAAACATTAGGCAGTATTAACCTCATCATGTGGTGTGAATGTATTTTTATGCATTTAAGCTAAAACATTTGAAATACATGCTAGTGTGCATCCAGCTGTGGTCTTGTGCAAAATGGTGAAGTCGGAACTTGGAAACAGTGTTCATCAGCACTTTTATGATGTTTTTACCAGGATTTTAGCAAGATAGTGTCTACTTGTCTAGTGTCGTGTGTGGAATGCTCTGACCAATTTTGTTTAATTACCTTGAATTATAAGTTGAATGTTGTTTTTTGTCTGAGAGCAAAATGTCCATTTACTAACTGTTTTTTGTAATGTCTGCTTTTGATACAGAGTGTGTTAACTAGATTGCTCTTCTGTTGCTATTAATCACTGACATGTTGAAAATGGCGTCTTCATTACTTTTGAAATCAGTTGTTATTGGCTTGTGAGTCAAATATAAGTACACCTGATAGATCACATACTTACAGTGACACAGCAATTGAATGTAGACTTATTCAAACTTACAATAAATGTAGTTATTGTTATAGCTGAAAATAATTTCTCTCTGTGTATGAAATATTTGGCGCAATTAAAGTATGGCTTGTGAGACACTTCTCACTCACTTAACGCTCTCATATTTCTAAACGTCAACTTTGCATCTCTTTTGTTTCTCTAGGTGGTTACTCATGAACCTTCTGTTCATTGGTTGACCTTTTGTGAAGATCACTCTTTGACCTACTTTTTGCAAATTATACCATTGGTTGACCTATTTGTCTATGGGTTTGCCATTGGTTGACCTGTTTGCCTGTGGGCTTACTATGGGTTGACCAGTTTGTGCAATGTGTATGTCATTGGTTGGCCTACTTCTAGATAAGTGTGATGGTGCCACCTTCTCACGGTCGCGTAGCACCAGTATGAACAGTCTTGAGAACGTGGGTAACGAGGGTGTACAGTGCTTGGTGTTTACAGACTCCTACACAAGGAAAACAGGTAACTAGAAATACTTACCATGGCGACTGCTGAGGATGTTTATGTTGTGGAACTTAGAAATCAGGAGGTGCATGATTTAAAAAGTAAATTTTTGAAAAGTCGGGAAGGACACTTTCCTAGATTGCCAATTCCTTTTAACAACCTGAGTTGTAAACTCTTGTAACAGACATTTGGCAGAATGCAAATAATGTGCTGATTGCCATTTGTAAACAAGTTTAAGTTGTGGAACGGTATAGATTTTTGGCGAAATGGGTAGACGGCAAGCTCGGTATTGGAGTATTTTGACCCCGTGACCTCTATTCTAGAAGGCCACTAAGAATAAACCGATTTTTTCATTGCTCTCCATGGAAACTCCGCGATGAAATGCTATTTCTTGTAAACAGAGCTGGTGCAAATAGTTGTGAGTTCGTGAATATTGCTGGTCAACCTTTCAGTTTGTGGCTCAAGTCAGTAGACCTCAAGACAGATGAGTCAATACTTATTCTTAGTTTGAATTATCCAACATATCTGTCCAATGTCTCGTGAACTGCAGATGTGAGCTAATTGATAATTACCTATTAAGTTGACTAATTAGGGAAAATATATATTAACACTGAAATCTTTGAAATTTTACCTGTATTTCTTTTTTATCTTCAACACTGTGGGCACGTTGTTTTAGTAGCTCAAATTTTTTTTTTTTTTTTTTAGTTTTTAAAATATTTTGTTCACATACTTTCCATGATTGTGCCTGGCCACGACACTAATCCTGGATTTTTTGTGTTGCTTTGGGCTGAAATGATTACCTAAAATTGCTTGGTGCTGCGGTACCACTGTGAAATTGTCAATTCTGGGTCATCATATAATCTCAGATCGTCCATCTTGAATTTTAGGTGGTATAAATGAAAGTAGTAAAGGGTAGACTTCACGGCAGTCCTTCGTTCTTTTATCCTCTGTAATATTTTCTCTAAAATGAATTATCTATTTTTCGATTCTGACATTTAGGACATTGTTGCAATACTCATTTTCAAAAACAAAGTCATCTCTGTAATTCTTATGGTTATTACTGAACTTTTGAAAAGCGGAACAGTTTTACACACGTATGAGGCCCAAACTGTTAAAACTGGAACGAAGCAAAAAAATTTTTGCAGCCTTGGTTCTTTTGCGTGCCCTTGATAATTTTTTTTAACGAATTTCTGTACTTTCAGATTCCTTTACATGTCCATGTCTGTGGGTGGGTACCAGCTTGGGCTCGGTTTTGGTCATAGTGCTTAACATGCCACCCTCAAATGAACAGCGTCTCACTCAGCCGGTCATTGTGTCCCCAAGTGGTAAGTTATCTTCACCATTTCTCTAAGCGACAAGATGCATGATGATGGGGTTCCTTAAAGGTATATTCCCAAGCTTTTTTCAACTTATTGAGTCTCAGGGTTCATAAAACATGGAGCAGTAAAACCGCGTTAGCTGTAGTACTATTTGCATTATCAATGAATGCTTTCATTGCAGGTACGATATTTCGCCTGAAGGGTTCCATTCTCAACATGTCCTTCCTCGACTGCAATGGCATCCTCATACCCACCCTCGCTGAGCAATGGCGTGATGAAAGCAGAGACAGAGATCGGTCACGTGAGTAGTTCTTTTATTAACACACTAATTGTTCTCGTCTGTTTAGCTTGCAACATGGCTGACGAGGGTATTTTTTTTAAATTTCTCAAGAAAAAACAAAGAGTATAAATATCATGAATTGAACGGTCGAGGTGTCTTAAAACAAAATACAAGACTGTTCTTTCCTGAGGTGTGCATGACTTTTTTGTGTGTTTGAATGAATGCTTTTTGTTTGTTTTTGAGTGAGAACTGGACAATTATGCGGACAGGGAAGAGAAAGGATACGAGCATCGTACTCAAGTACTTGAAGAATTGTATGTTCCTCACTGACATTCTACACTCTTTTGTGGCATTTCGGTGCAACTTTCACATATTTAGGAAATTAGAACACAGAGACATTCTCAGTCAAGTTGCTGTTACTACAGCCCCACAAATGCACTTTTTCATGTTTGAAAAAGGCTGCTTTCCACGGACTTTCCTCACAACTCCTCAGAATCGCACTGGTAAAAACAACACAACAGCACAGACAGTCTTCCACCCATTACATAGAACACCGATAAGATAATTTTTTTAAATTTTGGCTCATTTCTTTACAACAGGTATACTAAAGGCTATTAAATCTCTTAAGATGTGTTAATAAAATTCTTTTTGAGACACAGGTTGATGGTGGGAATTCTTTTATAACTAATTTTTCTTCTTACTTCCTAAAATGAAAATAATCAACCTCGTCCCCTTAATAATAAGACAGTGATACATCTCAAACAGATCTATGCCTTGATAGAAAATAACTTCCATTACAAACTCGATTGTTCAAGATTTAGCAAGTAGTGAACTCGACATTTTTTATGGCAAGGAAAACTTTTAAGGCCCATTTCATTATTATTTACAGTCAGGTTAGAAAAAGCAATGCTCCTTTCTAACGATTGTAAAATTTTATCAACTAAAAGGAAAGCTCGTGTTGAATTTTTTTTCAAAATTCACCATTATTTGCTCGTCGGTTCAAAAATAAGTGAGACTTTCCCAATCTAGAAAGTTGGGATTGTATTTTCGTAGTATCAATTTTCAATTTGATTATGTGACTGCAGATGTTGTGTCGTATGTTCTGTGTTGTTGTGTGCAGCTGGCATCTTTAATCAGAAACTAAGTTGGTTTCTAATCTTGTAAATAAATGCAGCGTTTGCTAAATGCTCTCATTTCTATCACCACACTCTCCTCCACAGGGACACAGTCAAACAGTGGTGGAGCACGTCCTAAAATGTCTCCTACTGCATCAACAGAGATGAGTGACCGCCAGTTTGCCATTATCTCATCTGAAAAACAGGCTAGGGTAAGTCAATGAGTGAGAGACTGCCAGAACACGATTGTTCCAGGCATCATGGATTTGATGGCTGCCATTGTACCCTGACATGGGAAGATGTTTTAATTTCCCAGTAGCTCGTGGGCCAGTCTATGCAGACACGCTGGGACCTTGCGTGTATTTATAGTCAGAAAGTGAAGTTGACTTGTTTGCCAAAGAGCAATGTTGTTCATCGTTTTGCCTCTTCATGGTGTTTTGGGATTTCATTCATCAGGGCTTGGAATTTTCCACGGAAACGCGGATTTCCACTTTTTTCAAATTGCTTTCCGTTTTTTTTTATAATATTTCCGCGTAAAAAAATCGGATTTGATATAAAATTTCCGCGGCAAATTCCTTTCTTACCGCGGCGTTGCAGACGACGTTCACCTCGAAAAGCGGAAGTTGCTCTTAATGTTTCGGAGGAACGTAAATTGTCAACATTGCCGGGGCATCTGGGACATCGTGGTGGGATTTTCAATGGCGTCTCGTGTTATTGTTAAGCGCGGCGACAAATACTACCGCTCTGCAGCCAAAAATGTGTGGGTTGGGAGTGGACGGACGAGCTAAAAGGACGCAGACGCATGCTACTGATGGTGGTAATTTTTTTTTTTTTTTTTTTTAGTCCCGATTTTTGTCGGGGAAAGGTTCACATTGACCATTTTCAAGACTGTTTATCGGGCATGATTTGGGCCGTAAAAGTTTCAAAGTTTCCGCGTTTTTTGTCATTGGTCATTCCAAGCCCTGATTCATTGTGTCTTGACAAAATGCGGTGAACTCCTGGGTGTACAATTTAATTCAACAAAACTCGACCAATGAGTGAATTGTGTTTGAGTGTGTCGTTCGTCGGACCATTATCATGAAGTGATTGCAGTGACATCTAACATGCATCGAGTACTTTTGCACTGTCATTTGTAAAGTTAACATTCAGAAACTGATGATATACATTTTGCCTGAAGTGGGAGTTGCTACAATTTTTCGTGGCAATCTGTCAATGTCTTAATGTGTTTTGCAGGTTGTCTCTCTGCCTTCCCAAACGTGTGCTTATAAAGTGAAACTAACTGAGTCTTCGTTTGTCACTAAGGCTGAAGTCATCTCATTCAAAGGTAATTTATCTTCAGTATAGGCCTATTAGTATCACTATCATTCATGTTTTGGTATGTTGTTTTGTAATCATATACCACTGTAATACAGTACAAGCCGAAAGTACTTAGACAAAATGACCCAGAATTCTCCGTCATGACAGCTCGGCAGACGCTGAATCCATCATTAGAGTAGTCTCCCCTGATGACTGACAATGAAGGGGAATTAATGGCAAAGTTAGTAAGGTGGCCCAGCCATTTTCTAATGAGAATTTTGCCACTATAAGAGGCATTACTGCTAAATTTTGCTGTGAACAGACTGAGTTTTCACTGGCGTGACAGGAAACAGAATTTTGTCCCAGCACTTTTGACCAGTACCTTAGTGGGGCTTAAGTTAGATACTTCAAGGTTAGACTAAGCATCGATTAAAAAATGTCCCATGTTGGTCAGAAACATCAGTCAAAAATGATTTACAAGGATTATTGACAAACAAAATGGTTTATTTCTGTATCAGCATGTATGTGATAGTTGTTCTACAGGCTGCTGATTATTTTTTGCCAATTTCGTGATCTTTAGAATACAGTGTTGTACCTTGCTGGGCCGAGTTCATTTGAATGCACTGAAAGTTCATGCTATGTTGTGCTTTTAGCTGTAGGAAGTGTTTCATACCTGTCATCAATGTCTTTTTTCAGACCATTTCACTATGGAAGGTTGTTATGAATGTGGAAATGTCTGACATTTTATGAATTTTGATTTGTGCTATTTTTTCAATATTTGCTAACTGAGTGGTTGCTTTTCATTCCTCTGCATGGCAGGATTCTGTTTTTTTCCTAATTTTTGTCAGTGAGAGCATATTCTCGCCTATCCGCCTTTGAGTTGCTTTGAGTTTATACATTCAAAGGAATTTAAAGTGTCAAATGGTGTTTTTGGTTTAGTCTGCACCATCTTTTAATTTGAGATTGATCGGTTGTCGTGCCCCTTTACATTGTTTCTTCATATTACAGCTCTTTTTGTTAGACTGTTAATGAGGCTTATCCTTGGCTAAGTGTGAGGTAATAAGTTGTGTCAATATTTGGTTTTGTCGATACGTTAACAAATTATATTTTTTGCGGCAAAAATTTGTGCCTAAACAAAGCTGAATAAGCCTCAAACTACTATTTGTGTTGCGTGAAATAATCAATGTCATGCCTTGCATTCAATGTAGGAAACTTTAAGGAGAGGATGAATATGGAAATAGTGTTAATCAAAAGTTTTTCACACTCGGTTTGATTGCTATTGAAATGTTGAAGACTGAAGGGACATTTATCGGTTTCATGGCTTAAAATGCATTTTTGGTATTGTTGGATGGGATAGACTTCTTGAAGTTATTAGCTTTCACCAGAGCTGTAAAACTACGAAATCCTTTCTTTTTGTGGTTTCATTATAAATGGCCAACTGTCCCCATTGTGTTTAGGTTGATGACTTCACAAGCTAAATCCTATCATTTATCAACTGTTGCTTAGCTGTGCCTAAGCAGAATGTTCTATTGTGTCTGTAAGGATCGTAGGTTTGATTCTACACTAAGGCTGGTCACTGAAAATGTCTTTTCTCACCAATGACGTCACTAAGAAACATAATCTAAAAATAGCGGCACATAATATAACAGCCAATTCTACCTTTGAGTACTTCTGATCGAAATATTTCTGATGCCACATATTTTATAAATTTCATTTTGAAAAAAGCAGTGATGCACCAAAAATGACATCGTACAAAGACCTGTTGTATGACCTCTGCATCTGGCACTGAGCAAGCAGCTTCAAAATAATGTTTTACTAGTCCTAAAGGGGATAACTTCTTTGTTTTAATGATTGTTCCTATTGGAAAACTTTCCATTTCATGGTTATTTTGTAGCCGTGTTTATAACTGTGGTAAGAGGTATATGTGATGCTACACAGTTGATTGTGAATTGTTTCTATGGTTACAGACAGCGTCTGTCTGGCGTGTTACGTTGCCAACGGCCATGTGATGGCGTTTAGTCTACCAAGTCTTAAGCTGCTGTTGGACGTGGAGTTTCTGCCCTTAACTGACCTACGGTGAGCTGTCACTCATGTCAACTATACAATGATTGCTAGTTTACAATAATACCAGTGTACCGTTTGTCTTACTCAGTTAAATTATATTGATTTACTACTGTACATGAGTATAGTTTATTTAACAATGCTGTGATTGCTGTGCACCATTCCTTTGAAGTTTATGAATCCCTCTAGAGCATCTTGCATACCCTCTACTAATAGGTAGAATGAAGTCTTGTGCTTTGATTTTGTTATTGATTATTCCTGAGTAATACTTCACTTATCATATGTGCATATTCCTCAAATCATTTGTACTCTTAAGTTATTTTCTGTAAAAGTCTTATTATGATGTGCAGAAACTACAGTGGGTAAAAGTTTGATTAATGGGTTAGGGCTGTTCCAGCAAAATCTGTGTGGGAGGGGGGGAAGGCAACTGAAATAAAAATTTATGGGTGGTTGCGTTTGATTTAAATTCAAAATGGCTGGTGGTCGTACTTCAAAAAAATAAAAATTTACAGGTTGTTGTTGTTTCATTGGGTCATAAATGTTTGATGGTGGGTAATTTTAGTAAATTTTGTAAACAATCCGCACAGAATCGAAAACTGAAACAAAAATGCGACTTCCAAAAAGCTCCGACTTTTTCACTCCCTCCGATCTCCTCATCGGCATGCCCATAACGCCATTTAACCAGAGGTGCTCGAATTTCTCGATGGCTAATAAGAAACATGTTTTCTTAGTAATGAATGACGTTAGTGGTGATGGAGGAACAGATAAACTCAAACGCCTGTGCAGTCAACCACAAGAACAAAAACAATTACGGGTGGTTGCATTTCAAACTTATAAAAAATTACGGGTGGTAGGCTGAAGAAATAAATGAAAAATATGGGTGGTGAGTGCAAAAAAAGGTGCCTTCCCCCCATACAGATTTTACTGGAACAGCCCTTAGTAGAACTTAGTTAACTTGTAATAATACTTAGTATATTTCGTCAGTCTGCACAGTTCTATGTGTCATGCCCCAGCACCTTGTTGAGTCCTGTACTGAATTAGGCTGAATTATGCAGAAATCTGACTCAATTTTACCAATTCTGTTTGTTGACTGTTATTGTTCTCTTGCTTTGCAGGATAGCGCGGACATTCAACTTTGGTAGTGCTGGCAACATCACCTACTTCTGTTCGCCGAGTGAGGTGCAGAAAGCAACAATATCCGCCGAAATGAGGTGAGCAGAGGAGCTGATACGACTCATTGTTCATGTGGTGTGTCACAGTAACTTATTATTAACTTCACAACTGTCAATGTGTCTGGGAAAAAAGAACACTAATTTGAAGATAAAGATGTTAGCCATGGTAGGATCATTGTGGTCCATTTTCAAGGATCTCTACCTGTTCCTTCTGAATACTATTTAAATGCTTCAGTTTGGGACAGTGAAAACAATTATTTTGCTTGTATCAAATTTTAGAAATAGGCACCATTGACTGTCTCTAATTCTAGAATTACAATCATTAGCCTCAATCTGGATATCATACATTCTGGGGATACATAAGCACATTGTCATCAGTTACTTTTACTTATAAACTGATTGTGTCGATAAAGTGTCTCAATTCCAGAAATATGAACAGCAAAATCTTTCATGTCCCAGTCTTCAAAATCAAGAAAATGCAATTTCAATCTCAATTTCACTGTCTCAAATTTTTTGAGACTACCCCAGATTGGGGAGTTGTTACTGCATGCATTTATTTATTGCCAACAGTTTTAGGGGAGTGGCTAGTAAAGCTCTCTGATGCAATATGGAGTGGTCACGGTTGTTTCAGTTGCAACATATTTCTCTTGCATGCCACAGCCGACAACTGAGTGATATGATCGGTGATCTGTTCCTGCCCTGTGAGACACCGGAGCCGCCAAAACAGGGCTTTTTCACCAGTTTGTTTGCGGGAGGAAGCTCTGTGTTGGACCGCGAGGAGCTGTGTAAGTCTTTCAGTTAGTTGAATTGAATGTAATATGAGATAGTAAGTCTGGTTCCATGTGTCAAAAATCCCAAATGTCTGCAGTTACAAAGAAATTTGTGATTAAAAATTCTTTGTGATTGTGGTTATTTTCATGCATTGATATGACCTGTGTTTAGTGGTTTTGTGTGCTTTGCAGAGAAATTATTATAGTTAAGATATCTAGTATGCTAATTTAATCAATTTTAGGCAAGTGGTTCTTTGATCATAATGTTTTCTTGCTCGATTGGCTTGGTCCTTCTACATCTATTATGTAACAGAATATATTATTTAGGCTGTATTTTTTGTTTACTTCCTCTGAGATGGAAAGTTGATAGGTAAACATCTCATTTTTTCATTGATCATTGCCAGGTTGCTTGCATTTTTTGCAAATTCATTGTGTTTTTAAAATTGAAAAACTATCCTTTTGTCAGATTGCAAATAAGATACTTTGACTCGTGCATTATTTTGGAGTCTGGTGCAGGAGAAACCAAGTTGGGACTTATTGTGTATTTGATGTGAATGATGATTCTACTGTTTCAATGTTAACTCCCTTTCTTCCCCAGTTGGTGAGGCCAGTGGCAGGGCATCCAGTCGCCTGGTGCGACACATCCCCGGAGGCATGTCAGTGGCTCAGGCGTCAGCTGACACACTGGCAGGAGACTTGCAGCGGACACAGCAGGTAAGACTCATTAAAGGTTATGTAATACCTTGGAAAATTCTATAATTAACTAAGTTTAGAACATCATATCCCAAAAATGTATGTATGAAATGTTCAGATACTAAATGGTATATGCAGTGTTCTCCGAAGTACTCTTAGGAATTAGTTTTAAAATGTTTAACCTTTCATGAGAGGTTGTTAAAAGTAGGACTTCATATTTTGCATGAAAAAATCAAAAATGCATAAACGAAACAAAATGTTAATTAAGAAAACTGTGGCAATGTTTTTGAAGAGTTCATCTTAAACACGTATATCAAAAGAATTTGGTCGTTATTGGTACCGTTGCTTTTTTCTCTACGAACTATTTTTTGGTAAATTTCATTTGAAGACACTGTCACCCCACCCAATAAATAGCAGATTGATAAAAACTCAATTATCAATTTCTGCAGGCTTTCCAGCCACCAAATTAAAAAACAGTGTAATGAGTTAAAGTCTGTGGGTTTTTTGATATTTGTTGAATACACAGTCTTGTTGACAAGGTCCTACATGACTTTAAAAGTGCCCTCTATTGGATTTTTGTTTCAGAACACTAAGTGTTCCAGTGCTAAGTTTTTTGTTTTTTATGTTCTTAACATTTTCTTCTAAAATGTATTTGGTTACCATTTTTGAAAGTCTAATTTTCAGGAGCTAGTCCACTTCAGGCGAGTGTGCTTGTGACTTGTTTTGAACCTCATCCAAACTATCTTGAAAATGGCTATGGTGATAGTCACTTACATGGGTTCTGCATTTTGAGAATCAGTTTTCTGCACTGAATAACGAGCTGCAAACTGGCTCTCGAAATTTAAAGATCTCTGCTTTGTTTAGCCTTGGGTTACACTTACCAATTGCCCATTTTCCAGGCACTCAGTGAACGCGGTGAAAAACTGGGTGAGCTAGATCAACGAACAGCCAGAATGATGGAGAATGCAGAAAACTTTGCGACTGCCTCGCACAGTTTGTTGAATAAATATCAGAACAAGAAGTGGTACCAGTTTTGAGGCAGCGTCGGCGGGCATGCAGTGCTAATATTGGCTGCCGATGAGAATGGGTTGTTGTTGCGTCAGTAGAAATCAGAAACAGCGTAATGCGAGAACATTGCGTGTATTTGTGGAGAACTGAAGCAGAATGACACGGGAACTTTGCGTTAGTTTGTGAAGTTTTTAAAGTGCAATGGGTTTGTCCGCAGCGATTGGATGAGTGTTCGGGTCCGGTAACCACGAAGTACTAAACCGAATTGCCTGGGTTTCCACACCTGTCAGGTGTTAGTCAGGTGGCAGCTAAATGACTGTGCTCAGTAGCAGTTTGGGAAGGTTTTTGGTACAGAAAGTAACGACCACATCCGACCTGTGAAATTTCAATATTTTCAGAGTGTTTGTCTTGATTTGTGTAAGTTGTTCACATCAGTCCGTGAAGAGGGACGGATATAACTCAAAGTGTGCAACATTGTTGGATGTCAGTTGGGCTCTGGTAGGCTCGTTTGTTAAAGAACTAACGAAGCTGAACGTGTGCAATATCAAATCTTGCCCGTGATAATAATTATTGTTACTATTACATGTCATTTGCTCTGTTTATTTTCAAAGAAGTGAATAGCTCTACAAGTGGTAGCTTGCTTTGTTCATTATGTCATTCCGCAGCTATGAAATGTTGAGTGTTATCCCCTGCTTTCCTTTAGTTGTCAGTGTTTGTCAGTCACACGCTTGTTAGTTTATTCGTGTTATTTAGTGCAATATGTGTGAGGCTGTCAATGTGGTATTCTTTGCTAGAACCACTTGCTCATTTGTATATATATTTATGTACATGTATCTCTTCTCTGTGTATCTGGAAAAATATTCTGGGTAAAGGGTACTTTTTATTAAAATATTACCTTTGCCACCATTTGACAAAAAGTGTATGTTACATTAGTCACTGCTTACACACTCCTTTCTATGGTGCCTGAGGCCTGAAAAATACAAGTAACAACTGGACTCTACCTTGACTGGCTCGTAAAAGCAAATTATTAAAGCGGGTGTATTGCATAGCGTTGCATAGATCCAAAACATTAGTTTGCGAGTTGTGACGAGAAATCTTTACATGTGGAATTGAAATGGATCACTCTCCCAAAATTTATGAGTTATATCCTGTAATTCAACATTCCAACCTATCCAAATAAATACTGGCTGCCATTTTGCTAGGTTACTGTATTACGGTCACTAGGTCACGGTAGTACAGTCTTGTTCATACTCACGAAACACTCGCCTTTCACTCGCGTGATTTTGCATAGTCTTGTTTGATCTCGCTTTACGTGCAAGAAGCTTGGTCTGTGCAACACTGTCACCCTAGGTACAGTTTTCAATATGTGTGTTGGGTGCTACTTCAAACTTTTGATTTGTGTTCTTGTTGAATAGATAACAAGGTCAAGGCCAACTTTCGGTTGTGAGATAATGAAACGTAACTACTTGATTAGAGTTGTTTTCATACTTGAGGCATGTAGTTAACCATAAAGTACTTGAAGACATCACGTTCTTCAAAAGCTCTTGAATTTCAGTTGTGATTTCGAATTGTGTGAAGAAAACAAGCAGTTGAAGTCCTTTAAAGTAGAGAATAACTTGACTGATGCTAAAAAGTTTAGATATCCTGAATATTCGAAACTTTTTGATGGACGCTGAAACAAAATTATCTGAAATTCTCGGCCTTGTCAGAAATTTTCAAACTAATATTTCCAATCAGATGTACATATGTGTTCTTTGGAGAAAATACTCATAATTTCAACTTAAAAATGTTGCAATTTCATCTTTTTTGCTATGTCACTGTCTCTTGGTTTGCTTATTGTTGAAAGTGTGCTGGTCTCCTGGCTAAAGAACTTTTCCTCATGGTTCACTGCGTCAAAGTGAAAGCACGTTAATTCTAGTCGCATCTTGACAAGTCTCATGTTGAACGTGGGTGCTTATCGTCAAACCAATATTTAGATGCTTACCGGATGGGTTGTCAACGCATTTATTTTGTTCATTGTTGCCATTTGTAGCAATGTCACTGTCGCCATTACATGACTGGGTTTGGTTGCGTGTGTATTATAGCTGTGTGGATATATCTAGCCATTTGAATTACATTACACGCGAGTCAATGCACTTGTTGGTTTCTAAGTGTGACTACTTGGAGCTCAAAATTTTAACATGTATTTCAATGTGTACTTACTTTAATCCTCAGTATTGTCGGCTTAAAGAGTTATTTTGCAGTAGATATTAAGGAAGGGCCTTCTGCAATAAAAATGTATCGAGGTTCATTTGTCATAAGAAAACATGTTTTATCATACTGGTCAACATTATAGTGAAGCTGGCCTCAGATGTGTGTTTGCAAGTGACTTGCTTTCTTATATTTTCACACTTTAGCACCTTTGTTTCAGTGGTGTTCATGTGGCCACAAAAATACATGACAACACGTGCACTCTATTTCTGCATGAGTTAGGTATGCTCTTTAAATCTGATGATAAATACAAGCATGCAATCACTGAGTTGAAAAATGTGAGCTACATGACAAATATCCTACAATAACTAATACCTTGTGACTTGTAATTTCCTAACTTAGGATTGTTTCATCAATGCAGTTATTTATTGATTTATTTATGCGTCTATGAATGTGTTTGAAAATTTTGACCAGATGCTTCAGATCTCTATGTTTCAGAGTGAACTTGGTTGTTCATTTGGAAAGGGGCACTTACTGTTCTGTTCGATACACGTCATGATTTTGTCTAGAATCCAATGTCATCAACTTACCTTATGAGTTAATTGTGCTTTGCAAGTTATTAATTCAAGAGATGAAGTAAAAACCGTGGTGCTCTAGTTATATCCACAACTTGGTCACTTGGATATGTTACTGAAGTTTGAAACTTAATGAATCTGGTCAAAAGTTATCTAGACAGTGGATAAGATTATAGATTCTAGTTCATCCTCGCTAAGAACTTTACAAACTTGCGTTTCCGTGGATGCTTTGGCCCTTTTTTAAAATGATCCAACATTGGGAAATGTGACATTTTAAAATTGTACAAAGTTATCAAGTGTAAGTAAGACTCAGTGTTGTTTGTATCCAAAATGTGGTTCTTACTATTATTGAGCAATTGTATTAGATGTCTTGACTGTAATACACTCCTGAGCTAGTGTGAAGCAATTCTTTTCTTCTCTTTTTGTTTCCTTCTCTTCAATGTTTTTAGTGCGACCTAGGTACATGTATGCAAATCTGGTCATTTACTGGGTGTTCTTTAACATAGCCAATGACACTGTTATGCATAATCAGGTAGAACTGTGTTTTCAGCCAATCCATATATTTGCAATAAGGAGCACAGTCCCCTCATTGGGTATTGTGAATGCAAATGATGGAACCAACGGCCAATCTCAATTCAGAGCCAGTTCTGTGCTACCCTTTTGTGCTTGCCTTTTTCTGGGGCTAATAACAACAAGTCTTGGTTTGATTGATGTATATTTTCACTAACTTAACATGGTAGTTCTATATTCTAAAAGTTGAAAACCAGCAACAAGCTGCATTACGAGTACTTGAGGTTCTCTGTACTTGTCCAAGTCTTGGCTGACTGTGTGGGGTGTCTATTGCTTTGCACTGGTGACGGAGTTGCTAATCATGGTGGGTGTACAAAGTGCTGTATGTACAAACATGTAGATTACTGACAAATAAAGTAACATTTGGTGTATATCGATTGCTTGGGAAGTTGTCTTCTTCATGTCTTGTGGGATTGAATTTCATACAGCTTATGAGATAAATTTTAACAATGTAGATGAAAGCCTAGGTGAGACAATTTCTGGTAAATAAGACATTCTTTAATGTGTAAATGCAATACAGGTCGTGAATGATGAGCAGCTAAAATGCAAAATACTATTGAGTTATGAATGTAATGGTAATCTACGAGTAATGTTCCGTGTCATGAACCATTTTGAGAATTCAGGTTGCAAAGACTAACTTAGTGAGGGGTGTTGGAAAACCCCAACCTCCTTGTGAATCTCCCCAGGTGTGGACCAATTCGTAATTTAAAAGAAATCGAAAACAATGTTGCAGTGTTGACACCATAGAACCAAAGGAAGTACAATGTTTGCAAACATTGTTGAGTAAAAAAGCAATCCTTAACTTATTCTTCATTATTTTTATAGGATGGCCTTTCAAATAATGGAAACTACAGGGCTTGGAATTTTCCTCTTTGAAGAGGATTTCCTCTTTAGATTTCGACTTCCTCTAATTTGATTTCCAGTTTCCGCTTTTTTCGTCTCGTTTTATAGTTATTTTGTCTAACTTTATTCATGTAAAAGCAGTTTTTTCAGTAAAATTTTACAACTTTTCTGTCACAAACCTATTTGTGGAATGCTATATCAGCTGGGCAATTTTCCTCTTTTTTGTTATTGGTCATTTCAAGCTCTGACATTACCACACCTGCACAATCTAACTTAAGATAAAGTGATATGATGGAATGTAAATTTCATTTGTATGCTATGTTGCGAACTAAATAGGTGAATAATTACTGTTGTATGCCCGATCTCAATTACATTGGACATCCTTAGATTACAAATTGGTGCAGATACAAACTCTGGACAGCTTAATTCCCATGGTAGAAATACTTGTCGAATATTAAAAGTACAGCAACCATAATAATCAAAGAAACTTCATGCAATTTGGTTGTGACAGGTGCCCCGAGTAGCCTACTCGGGACAGTCAAAATTCCTGAATGCACCAAATTACGAAATTCTCATGAGCACATCTTGCCAATCCCCTAATAGTTTCACTGAGTAGTCCAAATGTAATTTTCATGTTTATCATAATTAAAATTTCCCAGAGCACCATTGGATCAAAGAACAAGATTACCAGTTTGTAATCCTTTAGATTGCCTCAATGGTTTTGCATAATTGTTATGTAGATCAATTCTAATATTAAACTTCATCTCAACATATCCCTTACATAGATGAGAAGTGATTATGTAGACCAATTCTAATAATTACACTTCATCTCAACACGTCCCTTACATAGATGAGAAGTGGTCTCAGCTAGGTTTGGAAAGAACCGACAGATCGTTGTTGCTGTAGACCTGATGCTCGCTGACCTGCCATGACAACCAAACTCGCTGACCTGCCATGACAACCAAACTTGCTGACCTGCCATGACAACCAAACTAGTTGAACCTGGTATAGAACAATAGCAAACTATTAGTTTATACAAGTTCAGAAATCACCTCTAATTTCAGTAAGGAACAAGTTTCGATTACTGCCATAACTACAAGCTGTATAAAAGAAAAGTTAAATTTTATGACAGGTTTATGGTAGCCTTTAACTTCCATATGGCGCCATCTTTTGTTCACGATTCCATTCTTTAATACGACCAGTTACCATTCCTAATTACATATGACAACACCGTTGACTGAATGTAATGCAGTGATTGGTCCACTGGGAAAGTTTGTCACCACCAGCGTGATTTATTACAGTTTGAAGTGAAAGTTTTTGGTTTGACCTGATTAGTGCTGTGTGGGACTATGAACAAAGAACACATTTTGAGATTCAAATCTGGCACATAGCAGTACATATTTATAGTCGTTCTGAACTACCTCATGAGACACGAGCTCCCAGTAAATATTTTTACATACTGAGCGATATCAGACGAACAAGACAAATAAAATTTGTACGGACTGAAATAATCTTATATTTCACACTAAATAAATAAAAACAGAACAAACTTACAAACTTGAACGTGACAACACATTCTTCAGAGATTTAAACAAAGTTCACCTGGTACTACACTGACCTAGATAACAATTCTTGTATTACAGCATCGCTATGCATACTTGTACAGGGGTCTGTTTCATGGAAAATTGCCTAATGCTCTACATAAATATTTCTGAAAAACAATTAAATTTCACTTGAACAAAAGTACAAACCCTCTGAGAATACACACATAACTGTTAGTGTTTGTTACTGAGATAATTTCTATAAATTATTTCTAGACTGTAACATGCTCATAATTGCTTGACAAAACTATTATCCAATAATTGTCAAGTGAGAGCGCAACACCAAATTCCAGAGTCTTGAGTCACTTTTCAAGATACAGACCACATGACATCAAACAACCCAGGATTTACTGGGCACAAATAAGGTACATTAGTTCACGTGAACAACATTAACAGCTCAATAACATGTAACAGGAAACTGATGCACGGAGCTGACCACAGAAACACGAAACAGTTAACGCATTTCTGGTCAATACCATAATGCAGTGCAAGATCCAGGTTTCCTTTCCATGAAACTTTTCTCTAGTCGTAACTTTTTATTGATAGCATACCATCAACAGCTGTGTTCAATAGTTGTTACGTGAAACAACATGCTTTACCATTGTTGAAGCATACAATGTACAACTTTCATAAAACGAAATGTCAGCACAATAACTCTGTTGTACATGTCCGTAACGAACATCTTTTACATGGTTGTGTTCAAATGACAGTTGACGGTCATCCGTGCAAAACTCATTAATGAATAAAAAACAAACATGCTTTAAACATAAAATTATTTTACAATACAAAATGTAACTAACATACATTTACTTCAGACAACATTCTGTTTAATTCGAATCATCCTGTCTATGTCATAGAATTTCACAAAGCACAAAATTGGTTATTTTGTCAAATTTTACTAAATTCCAAATGGTGACAAGGGAGCAAACTCCAAGAATCTCACCTCTGAATTTTTCATTGCACAGAGCACACAACAAAAACCTACTTTGAAAACTGCAATTTTGGGTTCTTCAGCAACAAATATACATATCACTCACAAAAATACCAGTTTGAAAGAACTACCAGTGACCAGTTTTGGTTTGTAAGTACAAGACAATGAGTTAACATACATGTCAATTATGTGCAACCAAAACTATAAATAAATGTAAACCCCCCGTAAAGTGAGTTTCACACAAATTCAATACAGGTAATGCAACGTAAAGAAATAATAATATATGAATAATTGAATTGGCTCTCAAACACTGCACAAAACTAAGGATAAAATTCAAGTCATTTCTGTGCTTTTCATCATAATTGTAAAGCAAGACTTCTCGTGTCATGCATGACTTCTGAAGCTTGTCCTACTGTGCTGAGATGAAAGGCCCCTGGTCATTTGCAGGTACCTTACTACCAACTTTATGCAAGCAGCTCTCTAGAAGCCAACCAAATTAATATACAAAAAATAAATCTTACTGCACATCATACTTTTGTGATTACGTTTTCATGAATTGAACGGATTTGTGGAAGTTCGTTAAGCATCGTTATTTTTTTTCATAACATCTGCCAGCATAGCTTGGCAGGAACAAATTCTCTTTTTCACATCAAATTACCAAGTAATAGACATAAAATGTGCTAATGTACAGAAAAGTGTTAAATAGGAACAGCTGGAGAAAGTGACTATCCTAAATTACTCCCAATTGTCTTCTGATCTGCCAAACTTGAATACCAAACCTCTGAAATACAAAAGCGGAGGTCATGTTTTCAAAATTTAAACTATTTTTACTTTCAAAATGCAAAACATTGGTTAAACTTTTTAAGTTACGACACCCGTTACATAAAAGTATTCTCAAACTTTTCAAAGTAAAAGTGATTTGTGCGAGTAAGAACTAACTGACAGTTGTTATAAGTTGGCTTGACGTGGCCGGCCATTTTATGCACCGAGCTCAGTCAAAAGAAACTGCCAAGCTGTGTACTTCCTAACCCCACAAATCACTTCTTATCTCAGTAGAGAATATTTATTAAGTTGAAACCAACTTAGATATGGTTAGTGGCTTAAAATATTTAAAAGTTAGTTTTAGACAGTAGACATATTTGTCATACATTGAAATAGTTTAAACGTTTATTTAAGACAAAAGTCAGGATCATAACTGTTGTTTCAAAGATTAATTACGATTAATTTTGATTATAAAAAGACCCCAGTCTATGCGTACAAGAATTCATCCATGTTATCATACTTTCATGGGCGGCACAGCACAGAAAAAAGTGGGGGGGGCTAGAGCCCCCCCCCCCAGCCCCCTTGCGGTTCGCGGCCTATAGACCATGGTGGGCTGCCAATGACTTTGACATACTTCCTAAAATTTAATTTGTAGTGGAGCATGCAATTTAATTTCAATACCATAACAAAGTACGTAACAGTGACCTAAACTAAGAATAAAGTAATAAAGCATACATTATATAATATTTCACTTGACTTTTCATTTTTCGCCAAGGTTTCAGGACCTGTTACAAGTTTCGTTTTCAAGGAGTTCCGTTTCCCACAAAAAATACACGATTAACACTGCAAACCATAAATGAATGCACAAACTTGCAACATGACTTAATAAAGAGGGCTTTACACTCATTTACAAAATTTTTCAAAGACTTTTTTTTATTTTCTATGAATTTCCATACAGGAAAACAATTGTCACTCTGAAGCTTTTCACGAAGAACCAAGATAATACATATTACTTCACACTGAGGTTACTTAGGTCTGTCAGCTTAATCATCTTCAAAGCTATACATTTTAACTCAGTAAAAGTGCATATTAAATTCTGCAACTAGAAAGACTGCAGAAATTGACTTTTGACTTGATATCAATCTGTTTTTAATTGGGTCATGTGACCAGGTCCTCTTAGTAAGTGAAAAAGAAATTAAAGTGGATTCGTTGAAAAACAACAATATCAACAATATGTATGAGAAAATTTCATTTGACATAAAATAAATGATCAAGATGAAATATCAAAAACACTGTTTCCTAAACCATGATTTCGTTTTCATTTTTGATTTTACTCAGAAATGCCCCATTTTTGATAGCCCCTCAAACAAAATATTAACACTTAAATAATACCTAACAGTGTTTTGGAGGGTTTTCTAGGGTCCTAAAAAACCTTAATTTCACAATTTCTTGAATGTGAAATGATACATAGTACTTAAACTGATAAATCTCACCTCAAAGAAAATCCGTACACTGTTACGAAAAAGAAACTTACGGCAAAGAGAGTGAGTACTTAGGATGTTTAGTTACTTACCCAAAAAATATGAAAGCATTTTGTAAAAAAACTGCAATACCGGGCCAAGGGTCTGGTTGTGAGTCAGCTGAAAGAGAGAAGTGTTATAAAGTTAAGTGTTTTGTAAACTACTCAAAAATTTAAAGTGAATGTACTGTCTTTTCAGTCTTAATTTTCAATGAATTGAAAATGCAGTCATAACCTAAACATCTTAGTTAAGTGCTCGGTGGGAAATCCTACATAAATAACACAATATTAAAGAAAGAGTTACAAAAATGACAGCATCACACAGCACTGCTTCACTGTTTTCGAAACATGACTTATTTGTTTGAAATCTTAAGATCACCATTTTGGGCCCACTTCAGTGGATCCCACTAGTACAAAAATCACTTGAACTTCTCTACCAGTGTGATCCACTGTAAGTGGTCTAAGCAGTGGCTCAAAGCAGGCAGGAAAATATATTTAATACGTTATTTTAACAACAACTGACACTGGGTGCATTCATTTTATTGTGACTTTTTGTAATCTCATTATTTGAACCTGACTTATGCAGTGATGGCAATAGTCACTTACAGGGATTCCTGATTTTTGAGAACCAGTTTGATACCCATTACTCAGTGGACAAAACTGGTTCTCAAATGCAGGACCCTCAATAATAGACGACTGGTACTCAGGTATACATCAGAACACTGTAGCAATACAGGATAAGTGGCCTGCTCAAGAACGCAACTACATGGGTCAGTGACTGGACCAACGACGTTTCAGTTCAAAGTTCCCCACCCTCACCACTAAGCCACAGGCTAGAGGTTACTTTACCAGACTCAAAATTCTGCTTCCACGATATAGGTGACAATGATTCCGGTGGTTTTGTTTTACCGTAATTTCCTGAGACACTTACGATGGACAACATATATCCCAAATAGTATCCAAGCTGCTGCAATCAGAGCTCCAAAGCCAAGTAAGAATCCAGAGAACAGCCATATTCTTCCTCCTTAAATAAGAAGCAAGTCGTCATATTCCATGCAAGCTCAACTCTTATGCACAAAGAAATAGAAAGCAATCATAACATGGCGACAATATTGACAGAACAATTACAGGGAACAAAACATCTTCAAATAGACATGGCAGGTTGCTACAGAAATGGAGCAGCACTTCCAGGCAAAAAGTCATGTAAACACTAGCACAACGACAGTTATATAAGGCGTTGCATACAAGATAATATTGGTGATGTTCATAATTATGGTAAAGTCCATTTTGGCACAACCTTGCAGGCATTCACCCTTTTCCCAAGATTATTCTCACAGCACCTTAATGGGAGACTCAGTTTTCATTACGTGGTCTTAGACTAATAAATAAAGGTCCCTTTTTGACATCTGAACAAAATGAGAACAGGAGGCTGTATATGAGCATGAGGGCGTTCATGTGTCATGTACTTGAATACAGGCATTCAAACACTGGGCAGTTGTCTATCAGCATTTTGCTTCATTTGTCAGTCAGAGCGAAGTAGCTTCCGCTTGTGAACTTCTATAAAATGACCAACTCAAAAATGGCAATAACGTCACAAGTAACAAAATAACACCATCATCATCCCAATGACATCTAACACTGAACACACCTGTTTGACCCAGACAACCACTTTCATACGAGTCTCCACGAACTTGCCCATTGGACACAGAATTTATCCTGAAAAATGAGCCAACAGATTAACAACAAAGTCGAGTTTTATAGAAACTGTGAAATGTGGACATTTACGAATGACAACTAAATTCTTAACACCGTTTAATCTAAACTACATAACATATGACTCCCCACTGAAGAGTCTGATATTGTCATACTCAATCACTTTATCATACATATGCTTATGTGTTTGAGTAAACGCTCTTCAGTTTTCTAAGCTAACCTTGACGTCACAACAGCTCATTATAGAAGAACTGGATGAAAGCTTCAAGGAAGCAAAAGGTTATCATGGGAGTTCTTTCGGAAAAGATTAAATACGCTGCCATGAAGACTTCTTAAGGATAGTTTTGCATGTCAAGCATATACATAGAAAACGTGGGCAAGACGTCATTTTTCCACTTTTGGACTTTAAAAGTACCACAGGGGGCTCTTTCGGAAGTGTTCTCATTCAAAGTTTAAATAAAAAATCGTGAAGGCAGGTAGATTGGTTTTTAAAGGAAGGACGAAGGTTTTCTATCATTACTCCACACAGAGCATACTTACATGAAAAGTGCGACTGTACTAATCACACCAGGGGTGTGGCATGCATGGTTGAATTGATTTGTGTCTGGATAGGCTACAGCAGCGTCGATGGCAAGCCACCATCCAATGGCAAACTGGAAAGAATAAATCACTTTACAAATTGATGAATCAACAAAGAAAACAGCATAATCTGGAGAAACATTTGAGTTATTGAAATTAGCACTTCTTGTAATGTATGGTTTTGCAGGGGTCAGACCAGTAAACCAGTCGTAGGCACAAAAAGGAACATTTGTAAATTTCGGAGAAGTATGGTACAACCTTTTTTACCACAATATCAGCCTCGAATGGCCAATACAACCGTTAAATAACCCATTTAGTTATTTAACAGCGTTAAATGACATTTTGGCGGAAAACTGAGGCCGGTTTCAAATGCACTTCGCAAGAGTTTCAAGTCGTCGACTTTACCACTGCATCACGCAGCAGCTGACGTCATCGAACGTGAAAATAGAATACTTAAATAAGCACGCGCAACAATCGCATGTTCAACAAACAGCATAGTACCAACACTTATACACTATGAAAAATAAGACGCACAATTTCAATAAATGACATCTTTAAGTCAGTAAAATTTATCTGTTTTCTCTCACTTGTAAATCATCCATCTCCAGTTTAAATGTGGGTAACGTGTCTTCGGGATCCTTTGATTTGGACATTATACTTAGTAACCATTGATGACCTACTTTAGCAGACGATATTTTCACAGTGGAAGCTTAGCATGAAAAGATGCGAAGTAAGTAAGAGTAGTTGCTTAAAAATTATTTAACAGATTCACTTTATTTCTATTTTGTTTCAATTTTTTTTTTCGTTCTAAGTACAAACATCATTTTAACAAGAAAAACTCAGCGTTTCTTAAAAAAGGTCACGACCTCCGACTGCAGGCCTCTGACATAGAAAGAAATTACAAAAGCCGAGGCGAGTAGTGGAAGGAAGATAGATCGTTGCAATGTTCATCGTTCAGAATGTGGTATAAATAGATTATTACACACTCTCAGTCATTGTTCCCCTTATCTAGAGCCCTCATGGAACTAGATTAAGGGGGGTAACGACTTCGCCATGTAATAATCTATATGTATTACATGCTTCAGAAAATCTCAATCATTTATGTTTGTTCAAGCTCCTGACAGACTGACCATAGATTGGTAACAGTTTATGTAGTTTGGATATAACACAGCACTAGTTGGTGCCAAACCAACATTCAATGTGTTGCAAGACTGAATGAACTACACTGAAGGCAATCAATGTGCATAGGAGAGTTCAATAGAAACATGGGGAGAAAATTATAAGCAATGATAATCACACATGGTGGGCACCTCTTGCGAGGAAGGAAAATGAAAACAAGAACCAATCAAATAATCCCTTCCAGTTCCATCTTGTTTATACAAAATCGTTAATGCCACAGTAGTCAAAGAAAAGTTGCTACAGTTTCAAGCTTTTGTGTGGTGAGTTAAAAAATGAGAAGAAAATCACAGCACAAATATTGGTGATGCCCAGCCAAACTCACTGAGATCAGTTACATTCAGTCTTTCAAGGAAACGTGAAGTTACCTTCATGAAACAAGTACAATACGTAGACTAAGTACGCTCTTAGTACACAAAATATGGTACGTATAAACAGGTTCAAATCTGTCATGTCCTCAGCCCTTCAGACAAGTTGGATTTCACTTTACTCGGATAGCAGTTGAATCCAACTTGTACCAGTTTTACAGTACTTTGTAAACTGCATCTTTGCCCGATTTCATTCTGGAATTTTACCTTTTTGTGGTTTGTGGTTCGTTTCATTATCAGCTGAAAATCAACTTTTAAATTTTTAGTTCATCATTTGACAAAGGTTATCAATTTCTGATGTGAACCAAATTCATAAATGTAATTAGTTGATAATAAATCGTTCACCATGAAAAATGCTGCCCCATAAAAGTTCACCATGCACGCGTGTATTTTGATCCAAAGAGACTCTCTGAAATAATGCATTTTTTCAAAGTAAATTTTTAGATGACAAGTCTTTCGCGTAAAGACGTCGGTGTTGCTTTAATCCCTTGTCATAAACTTAAGTATTATTCCTGCTTTTTGTCAGTTCTCAATACTTTTCACTTAACAGTTGAATTAATTACACTTTACCATTTTTAATGTATAAGTCAAGTTTAACACATTTGCTCTTTGATTTCATTCAACTGTTTCACATATGGTAAAAATACAATCTGTACCTAATCCCGGATACAGGCACAACTTACGGATAGGCCCACGGACCCAAATATGTGCATATATGGTGCACAGACTGAGTGGCTAGGTGTCATCAGCTACATAGCACACATACAAGGTACACAGACAGAATGGCCAGGTGTCATCAGGTGCATACCATACATATACAGTACACAGACTGAGTGGCCAGGTGTCATCAACTACATACCACACATATACGGTACACAGACCGAGTGGCCAGATGTCATCAGCTACTAGTACATACCATACATATACGGTGCATAGATTGAGTGGCCAAGTGTCATCAGCAACATACCATGCATATACGGTACACAGACTGAGTGACCAGGTATCATCAGCTACATACCATACGTATATGGTACACAGACGGACTGGCCAGGTGTAATCAGCTACACATCATATATATACGGTACACAGACTGAGTGGCCAGGTATCACAAGCTACATACCATACTACCAGCCACGCAAGATGCCACAGCATTGCGCTTGTCCTTCAATCTTTCTGTACACTCCAGTTCAGGACAGTGGAAGTTGTCAAGACAACCGGCCATGATATCAATCTAGATTAGGCTGAAAGATATGAAATCAATATGAAGTTAACTTAGTTTTTAAAATCAAAAAGGTGTGGCAGGTGCACTATGGGCCATGTGTTCCCAGTCTGAGCACTCAACTGGTCATTGTTGATATATTTGGATGCGACTTTCGGAAATAATCAATTTGAGAACTGAACAAGTCTTGCTTATCTCAAACCTTATTTATTGACATTAATTTGTATATCAAAACAGACAGGCTATGTCAATTAGTAAAATTCTATTTTAAAAATATGTGTCATTGTTATTATTACATTAGCACTTTTTAAGTAAAAAATTCATTTTTAAGGAAGGCACATTCATAGCGAAACAATTCCTTGGTTGATTTTAATGAAATCCTTTTTGAATGAAAACTTCACAACTTAACTCAAAAACGCTGCTAGGAATTTTCGATTACTCATTTAATTTTGTTTCTATGACGAATTACCTTACAAAACGTAAGGTATTTTTGTGAAAAATAGCAGTCATATTTGTCTATCTTGTAGTACGCAAAAACTAGGCAGTTGAAAGGAAAATCTTAATAACATTTTTTAGACTGATGAATCCATATTAAAATTGGAAAGTTGCAGTGAAATTCACTGAGCCGTTTCAAGAACTCACGTTCCCAATTTCAAATTAAGTCGATTTGTCAAAGACAAGAAAAAGCGGTAAAAATTGCAAGACTTCAAAATCTAATGGTTATCGCTTAGTTACTCAGTGAAAACTTGTTTTTCTTCGATATAACCAGTACAAGCCCAAACATAGTTCGCCCTTTCAACATTCACTCGCAATGTCAACTGAATTTGCAGTGCGTAATTAACTTAATTGTCACAAAACCGTTTTAAGTTTGTGAACAGTGAGCTATATATATGGAGACGACACGACCATACTCGCAAGCAAGACAGTGCGTGACACGCGATCCGCAATATTGATGATGAACGCTATGTAAACAAAAGAATGGTGGCCTTATGGAAGCCAAGGAATTTTCAGAATAAAATTTGAAATTTCAAATACTAACGAGGTTTTAAAATATTTGTAACATTAGGCAATGTAAACCTGTCACCCATGCATTGCTTAAATGGTCAAAAAGCCATTGCAAAGACAAAATTCCTAATGCTTTGGCTGAAATTGTCACGAAGTGCTGCTAGGGCTTAGGAGATTTTGCCAGCTTAGTCAAAAAGACAATCACTGAAATGTATAAAGTTTGGAAAATATTTCTGTTATACTACGTGGTACTATACAGTGATCAACCTTTTTCGTCGTTATAATTGTATAGAACCTATTTTTCAGTAGTTTATAAACCGACAAGACGATCAGCTGTCAAGGGGGCTGCTCTCCGGCGCGCCATTACATCACTGCATTCCCAAAGTTTTTAGTCTGGGTCTAAAAATTCCTTGACCCGACGCCACTTGATTTATTCTAACAAAAAGATTTGAGGCATGTATTCGTCTGAAACACTTGAACACTAAGTAGAAAAAGAAGAATAGAAACCCATGGAAATCGATGCGCATACAAACAGCAGTGTGCGTGCATGTTAAGTAGTGTCATTGTATGCAACACTTGACCAATGGAACTGTACATGTTTAAGTACATGTGCATATTAGGAATTGAGGGCATGGGCCAGTTTGAATAAAAGTTAGGAGCAAAATTTTGCAAAACGATAAAGTTATATAGAAACTGATATGCTAACATTAAGTATTTCAATGAAAAAACTATGGATGCACAAAAGACACCGTATTTCATGGAAGAATGATTCGAATTTATCACCAGACAGACCCAAACTCCCGCGATCGACCAGATGGTAAATTGGCCAATCGAACTCTGTAGGCTACGGTACGTTCAAATACCTATAAATCCGTAACAGTGAAATAAAACAACACGTTTGTTCAAGAACTTGATATATTTGTAATGGGTTTACATCAATTTTTGATGATTGATTGGTGTAAAACGATGAATTCAAGCGATAAGTTGACACCAGTAAGCGTGCTGTGAACGGCTGAACAGGCTGCCTACAAACCTATTACGTCATTGGTTAATTTCAAAACCTCCGTCTGCCATCAGGTGTTAGGTAAAACAACTCAACTTGCTGTTATCGACTGGAACTACTCGATCTAAATCGATACAAAATAGGATGTTTTTGGGTGGCATTCTCCTTTAAAAACTACAACTGACTTCCAACTGTGCCATTTGCATTTGAAAGGTACACGTAGTAACATGATTTTGGAAGCTTAGCCAGGGTTAAGCGTAATTTGTAGAAAATCTCCCAGCGTAGATAGATTAGGACGTGTCACCGGGCACCGCCTATCTAAAGCTTAATATTCTTTGTGATGTCTGATGACTGTGACTCAGTGTGACTGTGACTGTGACTGTGTGAGTGTGATCAGGTGATGTCTTGATTGATCAGAAGTTAGCAACGGAATTGAACAATCTCACAAAAATCATTGAATAAAATCACAAACAAAGTACGCGAATTCCAACTCTACATGTAAAACAAACAAAGCATACCTCGTTTATCCGAAGAAGTAGGACACCATCACAACAAGTTTATACACAAATAGACTTGGATGATTGTTCAAGTGTGCCAGTTTCCGGTGTTCTACTCCAGTGACATCTAGCGAGGTCGAGAAGAAACTAATATTGCTAATATTGAAGCCAGAGACCTAGGCTGCATGTGCAGTAGTGGTTAGCTCCCTGTTTCGCGGAGTCTCCAAAAGCAATTGCTACGTTTTTCACTAGAGAAAAAAGGCTTACTTTGGGATCACTGAGAGCTGCGACCAATATTCTGCAACATAACTGATCCATTTACCATTGTAAGTTTTTAAGTTTCATGCCGAAGCATGCCGTTGGCCACAGTACGGACCCACTGAATTAACTTCTAGCTTCACGTGCACAACGGCACTTGGCTTACTTCAAAACCCAACTGCTGCCTCGATGGATTGGTAATTGGCTCAATTTATGTTGCAAACCCAGCAGAATTAATGAGGAACATGTTATTGCAGCATAAAACAAACGTTTTAGGTTGTAAAAGTCACATTTCTCGTCCAATTAATATTTTCAAAATTCGAACACCTAGGCCTATATTTCACCAGCTATTCAAATATGCTATTTACAAACTTTCAAAACGAAAATTCAAAAATATTATTGTCTTCCACAATGTGTTTATGATAGGTCTCTTAAAGAACGATGTCATCAGCAGTCCGCCGCGACAGAATTTACCACCCAATAGCGTTGTGTCCTTGATCTAATCCGGCGGCAGATTCTGTGGTGCGCAAACCGGTCTATTTGCCCAATCTCGTCTGGTTAGGGTGTTGACGTAGGATTCTTTTCATGAGATTGGCTCATTAATTGTTTTCATGTTAGCAGAACAACTCTTCAGCACTTTTTGAGACTCAAAAACAATAATTTTTTCCTGAAGTTTCCTTGGGCAACTATAAGAGCACAGTAGAAGCGACGAAATCGACAAGTTAGTTTCTTGGGACAGGTAGACAGTCGGCGGTGTCCCACCCACCGAGACAGAATCGAACAATTTGCAAGTTTCTTTTATTTTTTTTTCCAACAAAGACTGTTTCTACTCATTATTGGTGCTTATGATTGGTTGCGATGTTTTTCCTTGTTTTCTAACTTTTTCCTAGTGTTTACTTCGGACGAGCACCGGAGCATCACTAGGATACACAGTGGCAAAAAGTCTGACACTTGTTTCAGACAAAATTTTCGTGGTAAATAAGATTAATTCATTCTCTAGATTATCCATCCGCCTATTGGGACGCTTTTAGATGACAAAATCCCACAAGGTTCGCTGGCTACAACGCGGGCCGATCGAACCTATAGTCGGAAAGTTAATTAATTTTATTAAAAATATACGCACTTGTTCCAACGAAATTATTATCTCTGTTATTTATCCCTGGAACACCAAGCAGATATTTTCGGATGTCAAATGTATCAGTCTTGCTTATACGGGTCCACTTGGGCTTGTCCAAGTAGTTCTCATATTCATATATATATATTTTCTTCTTCTAGGTTCAAACTATTGTTAGTTTAAACCAGTAAAACTAAAACGATGAGCGTCGGTAATAAAATATATTAAAATATCCCCAGCTGTAGCACACCCTTGACAAAGAGCGCATCGCTCGAAACGTGGGAATATTTTAATATATTTTAGTACCGACTCTCGTCGTTTTAGTTTTACAAGCGTAAAACAATGATATGTACATTTATATAGCAGAAAACAACAGTAATTGAAAAGTTAACGTACTAAAACACTAAACTTAAATTAATTAATTTTCTTTTGCTACGGATGTACCATTGTTTTTTGGTATTTTTTACTAAGAAGGCGTGGTCACGTGACTCAGTTAACAATAGATTGGCGTTAAGTCAAAAATAAAATCCTTCAGGCTTTCTACTTCAAGAAAATGTAATCTATGGTTTTGCAAATATTTGGCTAAATGCGCCGACCTGTCACTACGGTCTTACGTAACTGAGTTGGTGTCAACGTAAATTTACACAAAGTGCAGATCTACGTCTAGCACAAGCGATGTAAATAATTGTGACGTAAATGCAGGAACGCTCGGCCAAAAATGCCATTCAAGCAATGTTTCCGTGATCTCGTCTCCTCACACGGCAACGCAATTACCCCTTATACGTCAAAAAGCAGGCTTTGAAACGAGACTTTTTATTGAAACTCTAGTGTTACTGGGTAAAATGTTCACTGTTTTTGTATGCTACGTTTTTGCTGGATATGCACCATCTCAAAGAGTTGTAATACACTCTTTCACAGTGCTATTAAAGGTATAGGTGGCGCTGTGTCAGAGGGTAAGAGTTCTAACAGACATACTTCTTCCTTCTCTAGGACAAATCAGCTTTTCTGTTCGCTTTACAAAAGATATTTGATCTTTTTGAACGCTAAATTTTTGAAAACTAGCGGGTCATGATCGCAACCAGGCAATCTTCAGTTTACATACATCAGTAACGGTATAAGAAGTCACAAAACAACAGTGTTCAAAGAAAGCCCGAACATGGGTTATCCATTTTGCTTTAAAGAAAATACGCAAACAATATTTCGGCGCAATAGTCGGTACTGGCAAACATTACTGGAAGGTTTGTAGCCTATTATTTGACTAAAGTGTATATTTACATACGAGTGTAAAAAGTCCGCTTACAAACCCAGCTTTCACAAAAGTTTTCAAAACGGTTATTACCCCGCTATTAAGTACGCACCAGACATAAAAACACACAGCTATCATAACTATTGTCCTGTATTCGCTGGAATTGCTATAGCTTAGCGGTGTATCGGATAACTCCTCACAGCGCCTAAATGGAAAAGCGCTTTATCTTCACTAAAGGACTGATTATGGTCTGTCGGACGCGACAACTTTAAAGTTTTTATATTAAAATATCGCTGGCCCGGGCATTTTTCCGAAAAGCGTCGGGGCGGAAATCATGTATGCCAAAGTTCGGCAAGATAGAAGCTACGAAGGAGCCAACCTTGTTCGAAAACGCACGAGTAGTATTTCTGGAAATAATAATTGTTCTGTCACATACGAAGCATAAGCACATTCTTTCCCACTGCTACGAGCTGGCATTATGAAAGAGGCTAGGCTGGCGCTAGACTTTTAAAGGTATTAGCCAAAGTGGCTCAAGTCTTTGAAAACTTTTAGTTAGCCATTTTCAAAAATAACTGGTCAAATAGAAAGATGTAAAAATGCAGTTACACGGACCGAACTTTTTATTTTTCATGTTATGCACTGGTCATTTCATAAATGTACTGTAAAAAAGACATTTGCCTTATAGCAACATAATAAGTTGGAGGGGATGTCAGCCAACATGGGTTTTAATATGACCTAAAAGTTTGGGCAGAGGTTCCCCCTACACCAGAGTTACTGCGACTGTACGCCGGCCAGATGGCCATTTAAATGATGTTGACTTTAAAAAAATCGGGCAGAACCCTCCTATCGCCAGGTTACGACGGCGGTACGCCAGCCACATGACTAAGACATTGATTTAGGTCCAAAACGTTTACATAACTTGCGATTTGCGAAATAAAATTAAATCGTGCAGAGTAGTGAATAAAAAACTCATTAAGTAACAAATTAACATTTACTTTACCTTGCTTTCTTTCGGCCGCCGCCGAAATGCAAACGTGTCTCAGTCTCTCAATAACTTTCTCAGGGACCCCAATCCCTTGATTTTGGGGCCGAATAACCACCCCATTCCCCTCTAAAAACACTGAAAAATCACGAAAATTTTCCTCATGCTGCCCAAAAATTCTCCTCAAGCGATTGAAAAATTCCCCTCGAGATTCGAATCATTTGTAACCCACACAGGTCACAATATGAAAGAGCGCAAAGTGTTACTTTTGTTTATTTAAGGCAGAGCCTATGAGGGCTTGCAACAGCGTGGGGGGGGGGGTGCTATTGATGGTGATCGGGAGTTAGAATTATCCCCTCGCCCCAAAAAATTCTCCTCTCAGAAAGCACAGACACCTTTCCTCTCGTTTCAATTGCATGTTAGAGACCGCTCAACTCAGTTCAGATTTAGCCGCGGGCTAATTTAATAACGTCGGACCAGCTCACACTACATCGCGAGTGTAAAAAGTTAATGAGAGACTGGGTCTCGTTCGCCGCCGAAATAGTCTTTTATTCGTCGTTTTTTGACATTGTCACTTGCAGACGACAAGCGGCAGAACCCACTCGAGACTTCGCTATGAAGCGAGAAATTGCATTAAGAGTGCTGACCTCCTCCTACACAGTTGAGCATTTCGCGGTAAAAGAGCGATTGGGGGAGGGGGGGGGGGGTAACAGACATGAAATGTTACATTCGCTTGCTATTTTTAGGCTAGGACTCCGAATCTAAGTAATAAGAATGTCGTTGATGGCACTACTTGATTCGAGCTGACTGTGAGTCGACACGGGTCCCGAAATTAATTTTTATTGTCAAGTTGTGAAAGCATTCGTGAAGTTGGCGAATGGACTTAGCTCTACCATCGCCAGTGCCGCTCAAAATTTGCCAATGGGAGCTGGCGAGCGGATAGCGTGAGCCTAAAGAGGTATATTTCGAGAAGCCCAACACAAACGGTTCAGAAAAATTATTATATTTAGTACAAAACATATGATTCAGCCATTGTCGTTACACGAGGACGCTGTTAAAGAACGTGCAATTCTAGTACAGTGAGCTCTCAGTCCAGGGACTCACGTACGGGAAATTCTGGAGAGCCTTCCGTAGACCCAATTTCTCGCGAAAAAATCACATTTTCGCAAAATCACACGATTTAAAGTATTTCGCAGGTTTACCTTGAAGCGCTAGTCTGTTCTATCAAAATGGCGGTCACTGAATCGACGATTTTTCGCCGCGAGTAGAAGCTAATGTCTTGCGGTCTACGGAACTTAGCCGTTTCCAGAAATTCCCGGATGCACCCCTAAAAACGAATATACGAGAATATGGACAATATCTAATTATATCTGTCTTTATCTTACCCGGTAATTTATTTAGCTCTACTGCCGTCATAACGCTACGATCTGACGTCAATGAAAATTCACAACTTTATAAAACGCATATTACAAGCATACAAAGGCATATCCAATTATTTCAAACAGAGACGAGCGGCTATCTGCTGGAGAAGGTACAAGTGAAGAAATTCTTCTCAGTTGAACATACAAACTCGAAGCTTAAATTCGATACGTGTCTCAATTTTAATGAAGTAGCCAGCATTAACGGAAACATTAAAATGAAAATCACATTACGGCGGCGACCCTGTCTTCCATTCTTATATCGTCTTCGTTTTGAAAGCACTTCGTATCGTTTTTCCACCGAAACGAACTCAACCAAAACGATGACAACCTGCGAAGCGTATCAGGAAATAAAGAATATCAACTACTAGTTCGTGTTCTTTAGAGTATCGTGACCGATATTGAAGGCATTTTTCGTTACATGACAACATTGCGTGGACGTACGCTAAACAGTAGTTTAGACACACTTTCTTCATTTAGAAAAGAAGTATCCAAACAAGAATTCAACAATTAAGGCCAACGATGAGGGAGAGCTAGGAGCTCATGTGTCTTCCACAAGCGAAAGTTAATTCCCATTGTTGCTCACACACGGCGAGGCAAAATGTCAACAGACATGTCAACTACCTTCGTAGGAGTCAACGCAAAAATGTACAATGATGAATGTGCGAATGAGATTTCTTATCAAATGATACAATAGTTCATTTCCACTGACCACAGCAGGTAATCGGCTAAATACTGTGAACATTAATGCTTGCCAGGTAAAAGAAATACAGCATGTGAGACGAAGTGCCTCGCCGCTTAGCGAGGGAAAATTCACGGTACAGTCTATCCAAGAAGTGAGCTTTGAGTAGAGTTTCGTCAGCATTCGAGGCACGTAGCTATCCGTCTGCGTTGGCCTCAAGCTGTTGCCCAACAAGTCACCACCATGCAGTCATTCCTTTGCACCTGTCTCATAAGACACAGTCACCAATACTGGCAGCGATGCGCTTGTCTTGCTATAGTTTATTCCCGAGCATATCTACGTTTCTTATCGTTTAGCTGTCAGTTTCCGCATCATGCGAGCCTTGAATTAACATTACACCCTCAATATCCCGCGGATCCCTAACACCCCGAGAAAGTATTTGTTTCTTGCGATACATGTGATGCTTTCCATAAGCAAAGTATCTATTGAAATTGTTATGAATGACGCTGAAAACAAATGCCATAAAAACAATCCCCGTTACCGCGCAACAACCCGAAACCAATTTCCCAGTAGTTGTGACTGGTATGAAGTCGCCATAGCCAACCAAAGTGAAGGTAACTATGGCAAACCACATGCCACGGAAAACTGACAAGAACACCCCATGTTCGTGATCGTTCGGGTCTTGAAATTCGCAGACGAGAACGAAACAGCCGAAGAATACAATGCAGAAGACCAGAAGGAACAAATACAGAGCCATTTCTGCAAAACTTGACTTAAGTGTCAAGTAAAGAACTTTAACAGACATATGATCACGAAAGAACTTTAACAAACGTATTATGAGCAAAATCTGAAACACCGACAAAAACTCAATCACGCTGAGTGATACTGTAGTGACTGACACGAACGAATCCAGAATGCCAGCCAACAAAAACGGAAACATGACGTAGTCGAGGACATTGAATGGCGATGTCAAAAAAACCCGCTTGGAAGTTGGACAACAGAGAAGGCGGATGAAAAAATCAACGAAGATATAGCACACGCAAAGGAAGTGAACGATTTGAAGGAACATTAAATCTGGCCCGAACGAGGCGACGCTGCCGACAGAGTCGGTGAGGAGAGTTCCGTTATCGTACTGAGCTGTGTGGGCTCTCCATTCTGATGCAGCCACTGACAAGTCTATGACGACAGTCAGAAAAATGGTGAGTACACACAAGATGTAGAAACCGGCGGGAATCTGAAAATATCAAAGACAAGATTGCTGAGAATGAGACTTAACAAGGATGGAGACATATGCATGTACAAAACGGGAAAGAAGGTATTTCGACCACAGCCTTACAATCGACAACAATACTTGCGTAATTGTAATAATGCTTTTTAGCTACAAAAATCGTTAAGCGGGCAGTTATCTCAATTCACAAATCTGAAAGGTAAGTTACGCGTCACTTGAAAGGGGATTTCCACTGTACTCAGTCTCAATACGGAAATCTTGAAAAAAGTTAATTTACTCTCTTAAATTGGATTAAACAAATTTCTTCCCGGGATAGAATGGACATTATCGGTTTTATAACCGAAAAAACGCATTTCTTTACTACAATTAGAAGGGATGGGCTTCTGCAGTTATTGGTTTGGTTAGAGCTACAAAATAATAGAAACCGCCGTCTTTTAATTATTTTATTACAAATCTCCCATAGTCCCCGATGTCTGACAGATATTCCATGAAAACAAGGCCAGTGTCTTCACGAGGTAAATCCTCTGCCATTTATCCAGTGGGGTTTACTTCCCACAACAGAGCGTTACGCTGCGACTGCGGGGTTTGCAGATTCGAATCCGCCCCTGGGGATGATCTCAGAAAAGCATTTTTGTCTCCGATAACGTATTTAGGGACTCATACTCACCGATACCACGATGGATGAATTTGGGATTGGAAATCATTTTCTACTGTAGTATGAAAAGATGCGAGACATTTTGTGTGGCAAGCAATCCAAGCTTATACGGAAGTTGATTTGCGCAAGGAGGACATATCCGTTTTGTTGATTTCTAATGTTTTGCAGGCACTGCTGAAAGGGTATAACTTAAAAATAAGTTATGGCTAAATTGCTTTGTGCTCAAATTCGTTGCACGTAAAGAGTATCATCATAAGTTCATCTTAAAGAATACAGTGAACAGTAGTTTACTCCTCTTGCCTCTTGTCCAAATGTACCTAGCCAGTTTACACACACACGGATGTGCCTGCGCAACAAGAACAGTGGCTACATCATGACACCGACACTTGGTAAATACTTCTGTGATTACGCGAACAATAACCATATCAGTAGGTGCAAACTTTTCAAAGCAACTATCTTATATTCAGAAAATATAGTAGCGCCACCTGTAGAAACAGTATGAAGTTTCTGCAGTTATAAGCCTAATATCGATCATTTCAACTAATTCTCCGATGTGGTTACTGTCTTCAATAACCAGACGCAGTTTCCAGTCTTCCATATCAAACAGCCTATCTGCAGACGCAGTTCTTGTGGCTCCAAATCGCATCCCGAGAAGCAACAAAAACTATTTATCTTTATCTGACAGCACGTTTTCATTCTTCCAGAAACAAAGTATCTTATAACACTTCAATTTTTCAATTAAAGAAATTAAATCTGTTCAAATGGACTATGGTAGTTCCCTTCTTGTAACATATCCTAGTTGAACAGATTTAATTTCATTGATTACGAACTTACCTGGATGGATCATAGAACTCTAGCCCTGGATACAGATCGACGTTTCAAATTTTTTCATGAGAAATATTTTTGTTTTGATATTACCTAAATTGAGTCAAAAATTGAAATAGACACCTCTAGCCTCATATCAAATGAATCGCACTAATTTTTCAAACTTTAATCGAAAATAATTGAAGTTACTTCTACCAGGAAGAGATCTTCCTGCTTCTACCAAATTTGATGAATTTTGGTTACAAGCACAAAATAGAATAGCGATACAGTCGATATTGCAGCTCTACCGACGTCCGGGCACTGATAAACGATGCCTTAAAGAAAACAGCCGTGCAAGTCACCAATGTTAAAAATCGAGATGTATTATAAGAATAGTCGAAAAACAGTGAGATGACAGGACTGAGAAGCCCTGGACTAGTACCATACAGCTAACCCCTGAGAACCTGAGATGACCCGCTGCGTGTCACACTGAAATGGACCGGATGAATACTGACTCGATAGGTCACAGCTATATGAACCATGCCAGAGATTCACTTATTAGCTACAGACGTACCTTCGCTAAATACTTGGAAGAAAAAGGATCTTCAAACAGATGATAAACAGTCTCTCGGAATCCTGTAGAAGGAAACACGTGAACACGGCCAGCACCACTGTGCAAAGTATCGAAATAGTTCTTATATTCGTCTTCTAGACGTCCGCCTGTGAACTGTTCCAAGCAGCAGACAGACATATTTGCTTCCCCGTCAATATCCCAAAATTCCAGTTCGTTCCGAAACGCGTTTCGACACGCATTTTTCGGCATGTGCAGATCGCCAGTTCGATAGTAGTCGAGTACACTTGTAAAGAACTCGGGATTCCTGTCGAAGAAATATTCTTTTTCATCCTCAGTGCAAACGTTGGCTAATTTTGTTCCTGGTTTGGAGCCCAATGTCTCAAGCGTTGTAACAAACCTGACCCCACAAACACAAAGTGTGACTGTCATGATGGAGGCCGCTTCAAGTCATGCGCTGATAATCAAACCAACTATGCACAGGACGTCACCTGTCTGGTGTGTGTTCCGCGTCGAAGTGCGGATTAGAAATTAGGTCAACCTATAACAAATATGATGTTACTCTCAGGTCTGGGGGGTAACGTTACACATATTGACAAGCTGCCCGAAGGCGTGTACCAAAAATTGCTGCGCGACCCCTATTACGGGTGCCAGGTCCAATCTGCTAATAGGCCTACACACCCCCTTTCGCGGGAATTTTTTGTCTACCTCCTGGCCTTTTAGTGCAGGGCTGATAGGCGAGGCCGGCCACTACGAATGCAGTGGGCCTAGCTGTTGTGGGCACAAAATGGGAATTTCAGTCTAGGAGCCTATTGGACCCCACGTAGGTCCCACAAAAGTTACTGAAAAAGTGCAGTGTACCCGCAGTTTTTTAGTGCACGCCTGCAGGCACGACACCCCCCCCCCGCTCTAAGGCTCAACGAGCACTGAAGATCTCATGCCGACTGGCAAGCATGAGTAGTCCATTTCACTTTCGCTCAGTTTATCGCCTCATCAGAAATCAAAGTGCTTACATCCTCCAAGTCATCCCACCTAGTTATTTCCGTTGTACTCGGCTTTTGTGTTAACAGCACATGAACCACACAACTTCCCGCGATGCCCTTCAGTCAACAAAAGTACGTACTCGACGCTTATGCAATATTTGGTTACAATAAGGAGTCAGCGCTGCACGCATAGGCACAACTGGACCCATACGGTGGAGAAGGGTATTTTATGTAATTTTCCGAATTTCATGTACGAGTTCGCCGCAACCGTTCAATTAAGTAGCATTGCTTCGGCGCGTGAGCTTGTAATCCAGGGCCTGCTTTACCCGAAGATCGCATATACGTGTGAACTTGGAATTAAACAGTCATTAAAGAAATCTGGTGAGGTTTGTTGGCAGTTCAGTTTCATAACACTTGTTATGTAATTATTGGCCCCCACGATCACTCACTTTTGCCTTTACCGTAACGTGTCAGTGACAGTTGGAGGCCATGGGCGGCGCAGCACTCATCAGGCTAAAGCCCCCTCAGCCCCCTGTAGCCTACGCACCACCTATAGACCATGTGCGACGTGGCGCTGAAAAAAAAGTGGGGAGCTATAGCCCCCACCCTCCCCCCCAGCCCCCTAAGCGCCGCCCATGTATGTGAATGCTTTTGTTTGGTTAATAAATATAAAGCCAATGAAGGTTGGTTAAAATTGATATTTCTTATAACTTGAGATTTGTTTAGTTCAGAGGAGTATCACCTGACAATAACTTGAAGTATCCTCGTGTATTCCAAGTTCACGCATTCGCGATCTTTTAAGGATTCTAAGTTCACGCACTGCAACGTTTCCAGAAAGCACGTGGCGTTCCCTCCCGGCCGGATGCAGAATTCCCTTGTACGCGAACATTTTCACAGTCGAGCAATTATTATGGCTTGCCTTCCCCTGTGCAACAGGCTATATCCGCCTGTCGAGTTCTCCGGTGCACACACAAAGCCTCTGCGTGTCACCAGATGCCGATTTCTCTGACCCCTGGACCCTTTCGTAAATAGGGAACAGCAGAAGTTTCAAGCCATTACGCCAAAACTTGACTTTTAGAGATTGCCATCAAAAACAAGTACATCATTTGTAACTCAGTAAAGTTCTATACAGATTATTTTAAAAAATACTTTTAGTTTTGTGTAGTAGTTGGAACTGAAGGTGAGCCTTTGTAGTGTTTCCAGACTTAAAGGGAACTGTGTCACATGGGATAGTTAAAGTGCCCTTTTACAAAGGGAATTTTGTCAGAAACTCAGCCCTGTCCCAAGGAAACAGGTCGTGAAAGTCCGATCCCTCCATTCTCAGTGAGCAACACGTCCCATGTACCTCTTCTATGGGAGAGCACCCCGGGTGCCTGCAGAAGCAATTGTAAAGTTAAAACGTTCATGTTCAAAGCAGGTCCTAATAAGCGCCCAGGGCGCTTAGAAAAATTCGCTTCAGAATGGGGGGCGCTTATTATAGCCCAAAAGTGGTTGAAACCCGGTCTCCGAAACTGGTGAAATCGTAAGCTAGAATTCATCAAATTTACGCTCTGTTTAACCTATGGCAGAGTTTCTACAAAATTGCCGTGCATTGGTATCAAACTTTTTATGCTCGGAATATGTCCCGAAAATAATAGGTGCGTCACAAGCTCCGTTTCCAGAGATACAAAGGAGACCGTGTATAGGCGATAAAGTCATTTATTATGACTGATAAGGTACAGAAATATGTCATTTACGAGCATTTTTCAGAAAATCCCAGCGTGAAATCTAGCCGACTGTAGGCAATAACCATCGCCTCTGTCGGCCGAACCAGAGGCGATGCAGCTCCTATAGTAGGCAATGACCATCGTCTCTGTTGAACCATGGTTGGGGCCAACAGAGGCGATGGTCATTGCCTACTCCTATAGGCGCTCCATACGCCGGAAGCTTTTCGCACCTACTAAAACATCTAAGTCACGTCGTTATAAATACCTTTAGTGCATAGAGGAACACCTTAGGATGTTGTCGATGTGTTAATAATTCCTTCCAACTCGAACAAATACTCCCGTTATCAAACTTTTTCTTCGAGCAGTCCCTATTTCAGTTCCCAAAATCGTGAACTCACCATTTTTATACTGCGCACGCGGCTCCAATTTTTACCGCGCTCACTAGGGGATGTGACTTCATGGTTATCTCTTCCTGGTAAGGCCGACGTCATTGAGTTTCCGGGTGACTGGATCATGCGTGACAGTCTAACAGTTATTTTTTCGGGAGATTCGGGGGGTGTAGGCTATGTGTGCGGAAGTGTTCACTATCAGTGGGTCATTTTGACTTTAAAAACACCACAAATTTGATAATCCTCCCTTAAAAATAACGCAAACGTTTTTACGGTGTTAGCGACTTGTGGAAATAAGTGCCAGTATTTATTTCTTGCCGGTATGCTATCGGTTTCATGAATAGGTAGTTCCGGAAGACTAATCTTCGATGTAGCGAGCGCTTCCTGGCCACGTGCTTTTAACTGACCAAAGGTCTTCCGATTCGCGCTTGCGTTCTTTTTGAAGCACGGCGGACGTTTGAAGTGTATAGTCACGGCTAAATACCGACATAGCGGCGAGGCTCGTGGTCTACAAATTCCGCGCACAATGATTTTTCAAGACTGTCGGATCTTATCGATAAATTGAAGACATTACTGTAGAATTTTAGAACTGTAGGTAAGGGCATTTTTCGCGGCATGTACACGGTGTTCATGGACTGGGCATTTATTTTAGCAAAGTCTGAAAACGCGTGGGGGGCGCTTATTAGGGAGAATACGGTATCTCAATTTGAACCAAGCAAAAGCTCGAGATTTCTTTCACTATGTATTTCCTGTATTAAATGCAACAATGACCATTTCATCTTCACGCCTTCATATTTCAAATTTTAACCAATACTTGATAACTTGTTACTTCCTATCAGTTGAAATCTAAAGTCTTGTGAAATTTGTCAAACTTATCACTATAACACACCTTGATTGTAGAAATGTCTGTGTTAATACATGTAAAACTGACAATTGAATCATTTTGGTGCACCTGATCTTTGTATACCAAAGATTACCCTTGCACTAGAGAGCTATGATTTCAGAAAATTATAACTCTACATACCTGAATTTTTAAATGAGAATTATCCATTATATTTCTTGCAAATGAATACCTTCTCGCACTATATATACACTTAACAAAAATTCATTGTCATAACTATATTTTTGAGCAATGTAAATTAGATACCTTTTTTGATAAATGCATACTCAGTTGTTAAATAACAAGAGCCAACTCTCACTCGGAGAGCCCAACATCTGTTGAAACTGCAATGTCTGTTTCCACTCCATGCATTTCACGTTTTGCCAAACGGCACATGTTTCTGTTATCACAGTTTTGAAGAATATTTCAGCACATTATGTAACTACAGCAAGGAACTTGAATAAGTCTGATCCAACCAGACCACAAGATTTCACCCCAGTCATGCAAAATCTGACTTATCTAAAGGGCCGTTTGCACAAACTAGAACAATAGTGCAGCAAATATCACTGAGTAAGGCAAAAACCCAATTAAAGCGTGTCTGAATTATGCACGTTATACTGTGACTCCTTTTTTCACATTATAAATGGCCGTTGAACAGTTGAAACACACGGAATCTTCCATAAACTGTTACTCAGTCCTATTTCAGCCACTCCTAAAAAGTACAACTATTATAATAATAGTTGTAACACGCCACCACCCCAGAGCGGTTTTAGAAAGCCCTAAAAAGTAGTACATTCAGCTTGTTTCTGAATGATAGTGGTAACGAGGAAACTAACAACGAAACAGCAGCGGAGGTAAAAGTTTCTAATAGACACTGACCAAGGATAATGATCAAAAGGGGACTGACAGTGGACACACATTTCACAATCCTTCACTACTCTGATACAAATGAAACCAAGCACCAGAGATCTGTGGCCGGTTCCGTGAAACAGTCACAGCAGGGACTCGCCTATATTCTCTAAATTTCCAGGCAGCGTGTTTGTGGACGGAGTGCGAAAGTTGACTGTCCTTACTTCAGTTATTTTATCGTCACTGCTATGTCAAGTTATAGCTTAGATACATACAGAGAGTAATTTATTCATTGAATCTTTAATATAACTTAAAATAAATCGGGACCTTTTTCATGACAAGTCCCAAATTTAAAAAATATACACCCTACTTATTTTTATTAAAGTAAGGGCTCAGTTTTCAGATATATTTTGAGAAAATGTCATTAGTTAGAGGATAACACAACTAAGATAATGTGACAGAAAAAATAACTTGAGTGGATACACTCAATAAATGAGCTGACAATTTAGGGAACATAACTGAGTCCCTTTTGGGAATGTATCATGTAACCAACAACTAGAACTCTTGCATCCCAGTCGTTTAACGTTCTAGAAAATAATTACAAAGTTAAACTCTGTATATTCAAGAATGGTCCACATCTGTTTTCACCATGGTGAAATCTTTATACTAAGTGTGGTTTAAAGTAGATAAATGTCTACAAGACATCAAATTGAGCATCTTTGAATGCCAAGCATCGCTCACTGGCGTTTCATGACTATCAGATTTCTCATCATATCGAATGTGTTTCCGTCCGACTGAACACTAAACATTCGACCGTCTTCAGTTTTGACCAATAGAAACCCGTAGTCATCCAGTCCAATGATTTCGCCTTCAGTATCGCCTTCACATTCCACTTTCACAGTGACACCACTAAAAACAAAAGATCATTGGATGTTAAATGAAGACGTATCAGCCACTATTGTGATGCAATCTGGACCCACCAACAAGAACAGAAATGCAGTCACATCACATTTTTAAAAAAATTTGCAAGGCTTGGATGTTTTTCAGATTCAGGTAACCATGTGGGCAATTTAACACTTGGAAATTTTTACAGAGTTGTGCGTTTGCATTAATCAGCGTGATCCAAAAACAGTTGCACCCATTGTATCCTCCCAAGGAGTTGAGAAGGAGTGAGATTGGTCACATCCATAGCAAGGTAGTAACTTTAGAAGTGTTAAGTAGTTTACAGCGTTGTGTAAATCTGGCTTAATCATTATTATTGTTTTCAATTCTAACATTTTAATTTTATTTAACTGCATCAAAATTGTCAAAATGACGTCAAACTAATCAAGGAGTGTGTGCTGTCTCCCTAGATATCTCAAACACATTAGAATATTGGACTTCAATGCACCATTATTACAGTATACCATCTTCACAACACACAGGATACATCAAAATGTGTTATAGGTGTAAACTCTGAAACTATGACATTTTATTGCAATACTCTTATATCAATCCTATATCAGGTAACACAAAAACTGAAATGGTTTGTACCATCTTAAGGTGATATGCAGAAACATGAATACAATACCTGAGTTTACTTTCTGCAGAGTAGGTGTGGGACAGAAAGAAAATTCAAAACTTTCTCAACCTTTTAGCAACACTTTTAGGGGCACAGTGAATAAGAGTCAACCACATCTTAACCGACTTTGCAAGCTTGAAGATATGCGTTTGACATACAAAGCGAGAATTTTTTTGTGTGACCAGTTTTCCATCCCTAAGTAACAGAAAGTCTCCACTTGAAGCACATTAAGTTATTACGCTACATTTGTTATCAAGAATCAAATAAAGTATTAATAGAAGACCCAATAAACATTTTTAAAATCCTTGATGATCACAGAATATTATTATATGCCTAGTTGTTTGTTATCATGTGACTGCTTTTTTTCTAAATCTAAGACATGATTTTTCAGACATTGTTACAATTTCCACAAATGCAATTTCTTTGGCTTGAAACTTACAAATTCTGTTTCTTTACTCTGTTAGCTACAAAAGTACAGGTCTGGAATTTTCTTTAAGGCCTTATAGCCTGAGAACTTTGCTGTCAAAAAACAGACGTCAGCATTTAGTGGTAAGCGATAAGGGGCCTGTGCCTTTGCTGGCCACCCACTCATATAACAATGTATGTTTTTATATGATTTAAAAAATAAAGTTTGTTTCTCTCTCTTTGAAAAGTCTTGAGTTCTCAAGCTATTAAGCCTTAAAAGAAAATTCCACAGACATTTCTGTACGTTATAAAAAAACTTCTGTGCAAAAATCATATTTGTGGAAAATAAAGCAATCTCGGTGAAAATCCCAAATCTTTAGAAAAAACATTATCACGTGAT
>NMRA01000291.1:239069-263108 GCA_002633005.1 Phoronis australis | reverse complement strand
GGAAACGCTTGCCTCCTAAAACGTCACTTCCGGAGTAGAGGACGAGTAATTAATAAAATTACGAAACGCTGTAATTAAGTGGAAAATATGTCTAGGATAATCAACCAACCTTATTTTAGCTCAAAATGACATGAAAAAAGGTTGCCTTCGCCTTTAAGGTTCTTGGTGGGTGGTATTTCCCTACATTTCTATCAAGGAGTCCTTTTGAATCGGAGTAAGGGTGAACATTACAGACCTGTGCAGCCAGTATCTGTAGTATTCTTCCAAGAACGCCTGGCCCCCATCTGCCTCATATCCGTCAATGAGTTGCTCTAGACAAGAGAGAGTTCTAGCGATAACTTGTTCACTGGTCAGTGACTGCAGTTTGATCCCATGGCACTGACTGTACTCAGCAATGATGTCATTGAGACACGTTGTCGGCAAACTATTGCTAACATTGACTCCAATTCCTATAACAACATGGACAAACTTTAGCAAAAATATCCATTATCTTGGTGAATAATTGAACTTAGAGCGACTTGAATGAGAGACTCTAGCTTTCCAATGTATCACTTGACAGAGTTCTCACTTAGTTCTCTGACCCAAGAGTCCAAGATGTAGTTGTGAGCTAGGCTTCTTCACCCTACTCATCAAGCAGGTGACCTCAGTTACACATGGTGAAGCTTACTAGACATTCTTAAGTGCATTAAAAGAAACAAATGTTTCACCAGGAATCAATTATAAGTACTGGTAAAAAGTTACTCTATGCAAAATAGAGACATGACAGGACGAAATGAAAACAGTGTACAAAACGGAATCTATGACTTTCATAACAGTAAATAATGAGCGCCAAGTAGATGTAAAATTTGATATTTTAAGTTGTTTAAAAATTAATGTTATATTAAGTGCCCTGACTGAGGAGCATAAATTTCCACCTAGGATAAAACAACTTTGAGACTTTTGTTGCGTTTCACAGCCGACACAGTACAATAAGTGTGGAAAACTAGAACTTTTAACTCATCAATTTTAAAACATAAATTATTTCTTTTGGCAATTAAAACATCCCCAACTGCTGAAACACATTCCTGTACCAACATAATAGTTGTGGTAGATAAGTCCCTCTGTTGTACAGCCGTAATGTGATTCTCAGTCTTGTTGATATACGACTTACCTATTTGAGCGATGAGATTGCCTTGAAAGACTGTTGCCTTCACCAGAATGCCACCAATTTTAATCTGATCGCTGAAGTAGATGTCGTTAGGCCACTTCTGTCTAATGTGAATGTCCTGCAATGTTATGAGTCATAATGTAAGTAAAGTATTCAAACCATCTTTTATATTACAGTTATTCAAAACTACCATAAACCTACCTTTGGTAAAGAAACAACTTTTTTAATTAAGGTTTTCAGCATAATGAAACTGGTCTCGGCTTGTCCTTTCTCAGATTAGAAGTGGTTTCTGCACTTGGGGAAATTGACGAGTTCCTCCTTGTAATACAAACAAGTCGCTGGGTCAAGCCAACTTTCAGAGCCTCGTCTCAAGCAATAACAAACAGCCAGTTTTTGTCATGCCCAGAAATCACTCTTAATACGAGACAGGATCTAGTTAAGACTCTTCTATTGATGGTAAGTGGTCTAAAGTACAATCTTTGACACACTTATAGTACCTTTGACAGACTTAAAGTACTGTTGACAGACTTATAGTGCCTTTGAAGTAAGCAGCTAAATGAGCACTTAAGAGAGATGTTCCTATAATAATAATAACACCAATAATAACAAAAAGCAAGAAAAATAAAACGATCATGGGACATGAAAATGTGTAGAATTAAATATTAAACATATACAAACAAATATTAACAGCGGCACACCTCATATCCATCGAGAGATCGAACCGCTTTGACCACAGCCAGTCCTGCTAAATGTTGCAGTAAGGAGGCACGAGATCCAAGCCTGGTGGTTAGTGGTATGTGAACATTGACTGTGAACTGGGCACAGCCTTTTGGACTTAGCCAGGCATTGCCCCCACGACCTGCAAATAATAGAAACTACCTTAGCAGACATTAGACCATGAATTACTGACAACTGGTGACACTAATTCAAAAGAATTCCCACTGCCTCTCCCACAAATTACAAGTTTACTTAATGAAGAAAAATAATTTCGCAATCACAAATCAGTTTGGTCTAAGTAGGTGCAAATTTTATCCCTCCAGCTGTGTTAAAGAGGTTAAGGACAACCTATAGCATTAATAACAAGATAGTGGGGCAGGAATTTTGCAAAATAAAGTATGCAAAACAGAAAAGCCGACACATTACTTAGGCCATCTACAGGCCCATTGCAACATACACTGAGCTATAATTTCACTGCTAATACTCAGCAAATCGACCACCCTGCTTGACGAATTTTGCAAGTATTTTAATGTTTTGTAAGATATGACAGTTTTCAAAGAAACTGCTTTTATACTTCCAAAGCATTCTATTCCAAGTTGGCCAAAGTAGGCATGAAGTTAATCCCACAACTTAGGCTGTGTTAAAGAGGTTAAGGACAACCCATTGCACTACCTTTGCCTCTCGTCTGTCTGTCAGCAATCACGACCAAACCAAATGAACTTGGCACAGCAAATAACAGGCTAGAAGAGGAGAAAATTTGTTAAGCCTAATTCAGTGCCTTACATCACTCTGAATGTAGGTGAATCATGTGAAAGAAATATTCAATTACCTTTGTGCAGTGTAACTTAAATGCAGTCATTGGTCAACTCAACATGAGAAATAATGGATCTTTACTGCGTGGCATGCAATTAGCAGGAAACCATATGAAATGCCATCTAGACGAAAACTGTCTGTTTCCAGCATACAGAAATCTTCACGCATCCAAACCACAAGTCTCTACTTTCAGAAATGCATGACTTGAGTGTAATTACAGTTTACTCATGGCATAACATTTACCAGAAATAGCACAACTGACTTTTCTCATAAATGTCAATTCTCGGATGTGTATGTAAAATTTCATCCATCCATGAAAAGCTCAATGAAGAACAAACCATCCAATAGATGGCACCACACACTACCTACGTGTCAGTGATATTCATAGTACTGGGTACGACATCAGAATACAGCACCACCTGTCCTAAAGTATGAGTACTAAGATGCTGTGCATAAGTGGTCATGTTGAAATTTGTTGACAAGTGCTCATTTTCTGAAAAAGAACAAAAAGTTGATAGGTAACAAGTATGAGTTATCCTTTGAACAGAGTGGCAATTGGGTGACCAGGTGTTGCTAGATTGTGAGCACTCTTGTACAAACTTCGTAAAACTTACACAACCAAAATTGATAGTTATGCATATCTATGCTAAATAAGTAAATCCTCTTTTCTAAAATAAGAAACGGCAATTTTCCACATGCACATGCCAGCCTGACAAATGATTATAACCACAGTGATTTGTAATAATTCAACACCTTTACCTATTATCACAGGTAAAAACTGAGATGACACGTCCTTATCACACTCTGAAAGTTGATTGCCAAACTGTATGGTGAGGTTGGTCGATTTAAATATAGACGATCGTGGGGAACCTCTTCTCTGTAACACCTCGTTGATGAAGTGTTGACGTTTTGCCTGAAATAAGATAAATGTGTAGGGTTACAGTAAACATTTCCACTTGCTTCAGTTGTTACTTTATTCCCACATCCTTAATTCAACTCTCCTCTTTGCAGAAGTAGAATAATGCATTCTAAGTTTGACCTAGTTTTCTCAGGTAACACACTTCTAAGCCAAGTCAGACAAGTAAAGAATCATTTGTCACGCCCCTATCAAATTCTCAAATTTTAATGATATCAGCATTGCAACTCACTATGCATCAACAAAACTTTCTTGTCACCAAAATATTACTTGATAAATTAATTTCAAAGTAAAACAGTGATGAGTATGGCAGCATTCAACATCTGTGAGGCAAGTGCCTTACAGACATGCAGCATTGTGGGTAACTATTGCACAATCCCAGAGGGCACTACAGTATTCTGGGAACTGGCTATTTAACTTTTGGAAACAAATCCAAAGTGAACACCAAAAGATAAAAAAGCTGTAGAAGACCAAAATGACAAAGTCTTGAAGTCAAACTACAGATGCAGGCCATATTGGATTTTCGAACAGGTAAAAATCAACCAATTTTGATGTTTTCTAGTAAAAATAAAGAAGACCAGTTACACCAAAAAAGCAAAGTTAGTTCTCACACTGGTATCACAATTTAGTTCGAGACAAGACTACAAAAAGAAAAAACGCTGGCCCTCAGCAACTTCAGCAGAGGTCTTGTGTTTCTTGAAAAGCAGCACAAAGGCACGTAAGCAAGGGTGAACAAAGTTTGAAAGGCTATAATTTACAGAGCAATGAGAAAAAGAATCACGCATCACTTTTGCTCATGTCAGGTGGATTTTGAACAAGAGAGCCTCAACAAAAACACCACACCACTGACTGGATTTTCAACAAACATGAACCAGAACCAACTATACTTTTTTAGTCTTATCTTGTAAACTTCCTGTGTTAATTACTAGTTTTCTTGCCATGAATTTACTAGTCTTGCAACAAAAAGTGACGTAAATGGCACAAGGGTTCCACACCTTGGTACAGAATTCAGTTCCATTGAGGAAACACAATATCCAACTCCCTATCAAACAGTGTGTACAGATCATCCATGTATATATTGAGCATAAAAAGAGGCAGAACCAAAATGATGGGCCTTTGTTGGGACGTTTACATCACTTTCTTTTCTTCCATGGATAGTGCATGCTTGCCAAGAGACCAGTGATTAACACAGAAAAACAAAAACCAAATGCAACACCAAAAGCTTTTGTATTCCTCTAAGTTCTGTAGTTAGGGCCAACTATGAAATGAAGACACTTGTGCTCGCCTTCACATCAACCACCTTAACTTTTAATAGTCCATTGCAACGCCTTCGGCATTAACCTGTCCAACTGCAGCAAAACCATTACATCAAAATTGCGTGTCATCTGTAGTCTAATACCTCGGTGACTGCAAACATATAAGCAGGAGTTAGTGTGACTGGCTCCGGATTGTCACAGGCGATTCCAAGTTCCTGCAGAAAACACGTTAGGAGTAACCTGCGACCCTCACTGGAACTCTGCATTTTGGTGTACATTTCAGCAGATATTGCCATGTCTTTAGCTTCTTTCTCCAACAAAATCTGTATTGATAAAGAGATTAGCATATGAACAGTGACCATCTATTATTTGGAAAGTGAAAAGTAAATTTGGTGAGATCACACAAGTGTGCGGCGAGTGACCATGCAAGTTTACTAACAGAGTCACCACAACTAAAAAAGGAATGGGCACCAACTAGGAGTATTGTAGTAACTAAAGTTAATAAATGGTAGATAAATACTCTCAATGCTAATGATTTCCATTGCCAATGATAGTACTTCAATCAGTCAAAACCACTTGGCATAATGGGATCACAACTAAGAATGCCCATGGAAAGGTATCCAAGTATGCCTGAAATTCTCTCTCGAAGGTGTAAACTATGAGAATGTTTATTTGGCCAAATAATGAAGGCTATAAGTAGACTTTGCGTGATTAGAAATGAGCAAGCAGTAGCAAATACCAATTAATTTTATCGAGACCACCCAACCATTGCGTTAGTAAGTGTCTAGTTATGAATGTAATGTAAATAAAGACATTATCTACATGAACTTACATACCTGAGATAAAATGGCCTTCCCATGGCAATGATCGGAAGACACAGCAACAACAACTGGTGTTTCCCCGGAAGAGTCTTTGGTTAAGACAGAAACTGAGCAATTATCTATCAAAGGTTTCAAACTGGTAAAGTATCGCTGACTACGTAATGCCATTATGGTATCACCACATTCAGTTACAACAGATGCCACTGGCAACCCCTCTTTTTTCAACACACCAACATCCAGAAACAAACTTTCCAATGTGCTACCAAAGTTCAACACTTTTCCCCCAGTTTTGTAGAAGTTGAAAAAAGTTTCATCAACACCATCGTACAATCGTTCACAGGCGATTACCAGCAAAGCTGTATTATCAATCCATGGAGTGGATTTCACTTGATCATGCGGGAGATGATACAAAGCATAGCGACTAGTGTCCACACACTGAGACATAATTTGTTTGACATCCAGGAAACTCCTGCTTGAATCCCTCTTTCCGCAATAAATTAGTACATTTGGAGGCTTCATGTCTGCTTTGCTGTCCAAGCCATCAAAAGTGGTATTCACCTTGCCTCGAGGCTCAATCAACGACTGAGGCTTATTGGTTGTCGTTATTGCTAAAATAATATTAGAAGCTCCTCAGTTAAACCTATCATTTTCAATAATCAACTCATTACAAGTTCACTACACCGACCTTAACTAATGCTGTATTGAGATGTGGAATTTTTATGAGAAGGCAGATAGGATGTCTCATAATTTGCCCTTTAGCCACTAAAAACATGCCTTCACAAAAGCATCCTATCAGCTGTCTTATGAGCAATTAACATATCATTAATATGTAAAATGCTAACACTCTGGCCAATCAACACTGAAGAACTGAGTCCACCCACAAGTTGTGTTAGTGGAATGAAGCCTCCTCCTTATAAGAAGGCAGTTCTACCTTCTGGCTTGGCTGCAGATGATAAGAAGGCATTCACATGTGAAATTTTTCACATGTAGCAAGTTAAACTTTTGATCTCCATCCCAATTGGATGGCATATGAATCCTGTATACCAAGTAATTGTCAGCTGTTTGTGAGACTTGCCAAGAGTTGAGCTGAAGACTGTTCACTACAGGATATATTAAAAAACACGAAAAACAACTCAGAAACAAACTTTTAGCTAGTTTTATCATAAGCTTCGATGGTTAGTTTAATAATGCTTCTTCAACACCTAATGATCTCATCCATAGATATTTTCTAAGCAAACTTACAGATCATTTCCTGAATTTCCAAAATTTCATCCATAACCAAGTAGCCATGGAAGAAAGCAGTGTATAACTTGACAAAATTATCTTCTGTGCAGGACAACACAATACCAAATGGATTAACACCACTCTTCCAAGCCAGCGGTGTAGAAATGTCAGTCACCTGCAAAGATGAGAATGCACAAACAAATGAACCATTAAGGCTCAAGCTTAACTTGAGAGGAAAGATGTCTGTGCCTTCTGAGAAGGGGATTTTTTCAGGTGAGGAGAAAATTTACTCTCCCGGGTCACCGCAGATAGCAATGAAATGAACATATTTCAAGTTGATAGCGAAAGCGATCTGAAGCCGAGGGTCAATGAGAATGAAAAGGGAGCTTGACGGGAATGTTTAAATCATTGGATATAGGATCTTGGGGCTTGATGAGGGGAATTTCATTTGAATTTTGAATACTTTGCGGACAGGAATGGGGCAGAAATTTGGCCCCAGAATTAAGGCATCAAGAGCTCTGATCGTACTAAAGTTTTTAGTCTCTGTCGATACGGTAACAATTTCCCAGTTTTAAACAGTCTCTAAAATTTAGAATACTTAAATTCTATCTGAAATTGAATTTCCTCCATTTTGAAAGGTTGGAGAAAGGATCATTTTGAAAGGTTGGAGAAAGGATCATTTTGAAAACAGACTTGGTAGTTGAATCATAAAATCGGTGAAAATAACGACAAATGCAACACTTTGACGTGTCCCCTTAGAATGTAATGAATTTGGGAAAGCTAATGTTGCCCATATCTAAAATCTGGTACAAGCTGTAGCCTTGAGCAAATTTTTTTCACTCACTATCCTGAACTGGGGAATGTTTTACCACAGCTCTTTGAGGGATGCACGAACATGATGATCATGAACCTGACGACTACCAACTGGTCTTCAGATTTATAGATATGACATACTGAATTTGTGCATGTGTTGTCGTGCGGAAGATGATAACCGAGTGCTGCTTTCAAGGGTCAAAAATGGCCAACTTGAAAGTACTTGGTAAAATAAGAATGAAATGACTCTTTTAGTTAAAAGTAGCATGCATGAGTTGCATTATAATCAGATATCGTCACGCAAAGTGTTCACTTGCCTTACTTCATGATTTTTGTGATGCTTCGCAAAAAATCAAACCATCAACACTTACTACCGAGTGAAACGGAATTTCCAAAGTAGTAATCATATTACTGAAGCAGCAATCATTATATGATTAACAATACAGCGGAACCAACTTTATGTCGTACAATTCCCAAACAATGGTAGTAAGTGGACCAATAGCACTTTGCCTCAGTATACCTTGATTTTTTGCGAAGAAGGGATGCTGAAGGATCTTTCCAGGAAACTTTCTTCATCCTCTGGCCTTAACACCTCAAGAAGAACTCGGCATTCATTATCATTAGGGCTATCTCTACCAAGGAGATTCTGGGCCGATAGATATGCTGTCCACTTTGATAGGTCTACAGTTTGCTGAAACAGAAACCAAGCATATAGCAGCCAGATAGAAATTGGTGGTTAATGTGAACATGTACTACCTAAACTTAGATTAATGTAAGTAAATCTGGAACATTCAAAATATGTACCGAGTTCACTTTTGGAATGTGCCCTCTATTGGTGCTTTAAAATGACTAGTGTTGTATCGTGACAACAGAGTGCAGCATAAGAATCTCATCTTTTAAGAGTTCCACACACTTCAGGTTTAGTGGGAATAGCAGCATGCAGCATTTGTCTAAAATTTCTACAGTACGATTATCCCTTGGCTTAAAACAAAGCAAAGGCATGCCAATCCAGTTGACAAAAGCGCATTTTGTGGGTGGTGTTTTTCATCATTTCAGTATTGTCTTGTGGGCAATTTTCTTGGTGTCAAAGATATTGCATTGAATGGGTTGCCGCACCCCCTACCCTTTAATTGGCAAAGATCACCCCGAGTGGTCTTCACTTGCCCTTTACTCATTTTAGAAATGGTAACTAGTAGGCTTGGGAAGAGTTGGCATTTTTTATTTCTTCAGAACAAGCTCACAAGATTTCAAGTCAATATATGCCATGACATGAAATTTTATGAGTTTCATCTGTCAGTTTTTCCATAGTCCATGAATAATTCCTCATGAGCAGGTCAGTCAGCATGAGAAACAATTTAAGACCACTTTTATAAGGAATGGGGATGATGTAAAAACATTGACAGCAATTGCAGAATTCATGACCAAAATGGATTATGGAACTGGTTGGATATAGCGATCCCTGATTTATAGCATCAGTTCTACCCAATAAATACCGGGTCCTTTAGTCAGTGATTGCCTGGTTCTCTAAATCAGGGACCGCTATTATCCAACCACAGACTGTGGCACAGTGCCATGAATTGTACGAGCTCTTTGGCATGCACACCTGTGGTTGGACTCCAATGACAACCTTTCTACCAAAGCGTAACATTTCCTCCGAGTGAAAAAGGAGTGATTGTGTGCCATCGACTAATGGCGATAGCTTATGAACTCCTGAACCACAGGACGAATTAAATGCGCCATTGACTGCAGCAACGTCGGATCGATAGGACACCTTTCGCAGGACGATGCTTCCCTTGTGGTTCAATAGAAACGAACGAATGCAAGACAAAAAACGCATGTTTCTACGCCATGATAAAATTTTGGTCACTAAACAGCTACACACATACGTCACAGTCAAAAGCATTTTAGTTAAAAGCAAGAAGTCCAAACATGGCGAAACATTCACGAAATCAAGCAACCGGTCGTCAATATCCCATTGAACAACTGCAAGTTCCGGTGTGCGGCCTGTAGATGCCAGAACATAGCATAACTGTACGATTACGCAAGACTTGGCGAGGCATTGCCATACGATACTAGTTAATCACGTGATTGTGAGAGCTGTCTTCGCGAGATTATTATGTCCACGGAACTCATCCGTGAAAATAGTAAGACAGTAGCGCCCCTAGCGGATGAATGTGCGAGTCGGCGTGAACTTGAAATCTTGCTCTTAGTAACTAAAGATCGGTATGCGTGAATTTGGCATACACGAGGAAACTTGACAAGTTCACTCAAATAATCACATTCATGTTGATTAAAATTTGTACGGCACTAAACTAAATTACATGAATTTTTTACGCAAAAATGTATCATATTCATTACACCATATCTTAAATGTCAATTGTCAAGTGTTTGATATTACTTTATTTCCAGTGTTTCTGTTGACAAAGGACGTTATTACATCCAAAACTTTCAGTTGATCCATTCTTGTTGTTTTATTTACCTATTTATGCTAATAGAATAACGTAAATTTTAACTAATTTGTTTTCACCTACTGGCGTTTCACCCAAACAGTGATTAAGGCATTCACATATTCCTTGCTCCGATTCTTTGACACAAGTTACGGTAAAAGAGAAAATGGGCGATCATGAGGCCAATAATTACAAAAACTCTTTACACCGAACAAAAAATTTCACCTGATTGCCCAAATGAATATTCAATTCCAAGTTCACGCAAACGCCATCTTGAGATTAAGCAGGATTCCAAGTTTACGGCACAGTAGACCTGTTTACGACTCGGCATACCGTCTGAGGCATGCGAGTCATGCCTAACGATCGTCTGTTTGAACCTTAAGCTACTATGACATTTTAATTGTGTAGACGGATTTGTATAGACATTAGTACTTTGAAATATAACATTTTATAAAATATGCCATAGGTTACATATTTTGAAGAACGCTCATCCCCGGTCACCCCCCGCCCGGCAGTGAAAAAAATTGCCAATTCAAAAATTGACTGGTGAAACTTCTCCGTCATATTTCCCTGAATTAACCGAGGCCATTCATAGGCGAGCAGTGAGGATCATTTTCCACAAAACCTGTTTGTTGAAGAGCGCCTGTCCACATCCACGGAACCTGGTCATGAAAGAATCCTCCGTTGACAGTCTCATGGGCCGGGTCGAGATTGGGCAACTCGATCGGTTTGCGTGCCTCGAGATCTGCCGCACTTTGTGATCAAAAACACCATGCTGGTGTAGTTAACTGCATAGCCTCAGCTAGGCTGCTGATTTCGTTGTCTAGATAATCAGACCCATTATAAATACAAGACTGGAGACGACAACAGTCAGAATTTAAACTTTCGTTTTGAAAGTTTTAAAATAGCATATTTGAGTGGTTCGTGAAAAGTACGCGTGAATAGGTTTCTGAAATTGGAAAATCGGACAAAAATGCTACTTTTACAACCTAAAACGTTTGTACAATGTTGCCATTTTCCTCATTGATTCTGCTGGGAGTGCAACGAATTGGGCCAATCACTGTCCAAACCACCACAGACAGCAGTTGGATTTTGAGTTAAGCTAAATGTCGTAGTTCAATTCTTGGCATAATTTTCTCCGAAAACGCCGCTTTGACGAGCTCATTGCTCAGGTGATAAGTTTGCACTCAACCAGGTAGATATAATCGTAGACTTCAGTCCCTTTTTGGTTGCACGCTTGGACAGAGATCAGTGACATTGAGCTTGACTGGGTTAGGCGTATGAACCGAATTTTAAAATTATTGCGGGTGGGTAATGAGACAAACCAGCCCCGGTCTTCGCTAAACTTTTGCTACCCAACCCCTTCCTATCGTCACACCACCCCTGTTCCCGCTCTCCCTATCTAAAGATGTCGCCAGCAATGAGTTACCTTATATAATTCATCTCATTGGCCAGTAAGGAAGTATTTACCCTAGTTTCGGATCCTATCAGCAGCCGTCTTCCGAACGCTAGGTGTCAAGAGTAAATAACTTCCTTCGGAAGATGGCTGCTGATAGGAGACGAAACTGTCAAGGGTATGTTCTTATTGGTTGTGAAAAAAGAAAATACTACTCATCAACTCTACCAACGGCTGTTGGAACTATTTAGTGATATCCGTCATAGGTCGTCAGTTTTACCGACCTCAACGTTTTTCATAGCTGGAGGTAGCCCTCAGAACGTACATGCTCATTTCAATAAAATTTCACAGAAAGTGAAAATTAGGACAGGCGCAGACGGATAACTGGATGTCTGCCTCAAGTGAACTATAGCTGTGAGCTGACAGGAGTGAAAAAATGACTTGGATGAGGTGGGCTACCGGGGCTAGCTCGGGTAGAGAAACCGAGGCATCTCCGCTTATGCGGGGATAGTTTTGAAGACGTTATGAATAGGCATTGAGTTTTGCTGTGTAAAATTAGCCTTGTGGTGTTTAACTTGCATTGCGACTGAGAATTTGTTTTTGAGGTCGTTCAGTTTTGGTGCCTCAAACGAAAAAGCCATTTATTGGTGAAAACGTTGAAGCAAATTTCGTTATTACAAAGATAACTCTATTTGTGTGGCTCTTCATTGATATCCCGCATGTGAAAGCATAACGTCGCAACCATGCCCACTATGACATTTAACAAATTTTATGCTCTTTATAAATACCCATAAGAACTGAATAATTTCCTACTACGAACAGCTTCTATATTTTCCCTTTTAAAGACAATCTCACCCCAAATTTCTTTTAAGTTGTCGAGAACCACATTATATCATTCATCTTTTTACAAATGTGACCTCTGTTCACACTAGCTCGAAAATACTTGTTGGCTGCTGGTAGAAAAGACGATGTAAATACGTAACTTAGTATTGCAATACTATGCATATGAGCTGGAGGCTTTTGTACTACAAGGAAAATTAACGTTAACTCAAAGTAATCCCACAAATGCATTTTACGGCGGTAAAACCGACAATGTCCATCTGTAGATAACCTACCTTTGCTGTTTCTGGAAGATTATCGAAGCAGAAGATCTTCTCACGCCTCATTGGATGGCCAAGAGATCATATTTTAAAAGTGTCGATAAAATAGGCGAGTGGCCATGAGAAGGGGAGGGGGTACACTGATTCTTTTTTATTGAAGAGGCATGATGGAACGCGAAATCTCGTTAAAATATCTTTCAAACAATTCCTGATGAAAGTACCATCTCGCAACGTCTAGTACATAGTAATTAATTTTCACCTGTGAGGAAATTTCCAGAAAAAAATCACAAAATTCACGATGTTTGAAATACCCGCGAAGGAAAAACTTGTGGTTACTACAGTTTCTATTCTCCCTCCCACCTTTTCCATGTCATTTTTAGCAAAAATAAGGTTAGTTAATTATCCCAGACATATTTTTCACTTAATTACAGCTTTTTTGTAATTTAAACAATTACTCGTCTGCTACTCCGGAAGTGACCTTTTGGGTGGCAAGAATTTCGCGCCAATTTCTTTTCATGTAGACCGACTGTGAAAGCTGCCGAGTCAGTCATCGCTATACCTCGGTTGTGATACGTTCGGTCGTCGTTTACTTTTGTTTACGAGTCAGTCAACATGTCTAACTGTTGCTGCATGCAGGGATGTACTCATTATCGTCTCAAGGACAGAGGAACAAATGTCCCACTTGCCCGAGTGTACCGCGACAGACTCCGACTGGATGGTTACCTGAGCACACAAACTGCTTACATCCCGCAGTGTGACTCCCTCGTCACACACCTGCCACTTTCTAAATAGCTCCAATACTTTGGACAACTCCATAATAAACTTATCAACGTTTGGCTCACCGATCAGTTTATTAGACGACGAACTGTCCCCTTCACTTCGGTGTCTAACTGGGTCTGTATTCACTCCCACTACTCATCATCGCAGCAGGGCTGCTTACAGGCTCTGGGCGATAATGAGTACACCCCGGCCGGGTAAGCAGCAACAGCATGGCATGTTGACTGACTTGTAAACAAACGCAAACGACGACCGAAATTACCACAACCGCGGTAGAACAATGACTGACTCCACAGCTCTCACAGTCGAACTATATGAAAAGAGATAAGCGCGAAATTCTTGCCTCCCAAAACGGCACTTCCAGAGTAGAGGACGAATTATTAATTCAATTGCGAAAAGCTGTAATTAAGTGAAAAATATGCCTGGGATAATCAATGAACCTTATTTTTGCTAAAAATGACATGAAAAAAGGTTGCCTTCCCCTTTAAGATAAATGTGCGTATGCACTCACAGACAGTTCCTTGAAGTCGCTTGAGGTCATAGGTCACATTTTCCACGTCTATGTCTTGCCATACCAAATAAGGAGATGTGCTTTGTATTGTGGGAGAAAATCGACGAAGTGGCGAGTAGTTGACAGATCGTTTTTTTTTTGAAATTTGAAACTAAAAGAAAATGCTTTGATAACAACATAAATTAAAAATCTTCACGAACAAACCTTAAAAATACCTGGTGATCAGGTTGAATTCTGTTTCAGCGGCAGAGAACGACTTTCAATATTGCAATTTAATTTATTGCGTTCCAGCCCTCTTTAACAAGAAAAGCAGATATAGTAGCAAATAACCCCACTAAAAGTTCCTTCCAAATTAATATTTCCATTCAGTCGTAATGCTTACAAGCGTCTTAGAACAAGTGTTTGGGGACACCCAATTTAAACGTTTATTTATCGACAAAAATCGTAGCCATCTTGTTGGAAATTGAATTTATTCGCCATATTTACAATATAAATGTAGTTTTCTGTTTCGTGGTAATCCGCTCATACATTTCCAGCGCATGACAAAATAAAGAAGTGCTAGACCGACAGAACGGGCGACCGGGTGATTTTGAAGTTTTGACAGACCGGGAGGCAAAAATGGTGGAAGGTGGCGACTGGAAAGCCTTAACGGTACATTTAAAGACTTTGACGAAGTTGAGTATAACATTGTCAGGGGCACTTGAGTTGTTGATTGGGAACAGTTTAGTAATTGATCGGAAGTTGAATATCTCTGTCCCCCTAAGTTCACGAATTTTCAAGAAACAGCGTTTCCCTAGATTTGTGTCTACGTGCGGTAATCCCGTTTTGTGTCGGCGAAAATTAATACATGTCATTCCATCGGAAGTGTCTGTATAATTACCGCCAATCACCTCGAATTGCTTTCTTTGGAAATATTCGATAGCGTGTTAATACGCTCATCTAATCAGCACATTGAATGGAAATGAAGAAACGTGCGCGCGTTTTACGTATGTCAACCGTTTCTTAATGAAGAATTCATCGAATTATTTCGACCTGCGGATTAACTAGGATCAAAAATATATCTTCGTAAACGACGCGGACGAATATCTATATATATGGTAATTTCGTCTGATTTGTTCGTATATAATCTAAGCGACCATTCACGATTTGCTTAATTCACGAGTACGTGTCATCGATTTCTTATCTCCATAAGGACAAGGACTTCAGCCTACACAAAGAAAAAGTTCTTAATTCTTGGGACAGTTCTCACAGTCCACACTGGCACGAGAACTCGGAGCGTTTCGTGGTCTTGGAACAACCATTTTTAGTTCGAAAGTCTTAAGTGTGGTCGCCTGGCGAAGATGGAGGAAAAAAGAGACCTCGAACGGAACGAAAAAATAGTCGTTACCAAGAAACGATGCCGAAGTACGGCCTCCATTAACGATGCTGATCTCGAGTTAGCGACTCTTGAGGTAATTTTTTCAAAATCACTCAAAAATTGTTATTGGAGGTAACGGTTGTGAACTCTGAATTATTAAACAATGCTCCAAAATACGCTCTACTGTTTTCCATGTATTGTCTTAAAACATGGTTTTTATATAGGCCTACTTTAGAACGTAACACACGCAACCATAAGAGACCACATAGGCTACATGTAAATTATTTTTTGTACACGTAAAATATTTAATACATTTAGCTGCAGCCAACTTGCATATCCTATGTTGTTCTTTTTTGTTCCTCGAACAATTTTCAAATTATGCAATTTGCAATGAAACATTTTAGTTTTTTATTTACTTATTCGATATTCATTTACTTACTTCGCCATTGTTATAGTGAAACGAGTCTAAAGCTCGCGTTTACTGTTTTTAAAATTGACTTTACAAAAATATTGATTCTCTGATCACGAAATTGGTTGAATGAGTTTTCATGCTAGCGTTAACATATTGTCCATTACTGTAAGTCTACTGTAATAAAACTTGTTTCTAAAATTAAATGCAAAGGGTTTGAACAGCTAGAGTTAGCTTCAATAGTACACTCTCTAAATACACGTCGTGACAAAATTGCAGACTATCTTAATATATGCATGTAGACGCTGAAGTTGGTCAGTAATGAAATGTATCAAATAAACACAGAAAAATCCGGAACTCCAACTAAGAATCGAACCACAGGTTGCTGACTGTATATAATTGTCCAAATCTTGTGGGAAAAGGCGAAACGCTGCTCATGGGATGTGTGACGTTACAGTTGGCTGTAAACAGTAATTGCACAGATATCGGGTCCTCAGAAGCTCAGTAGTAAGAGCACTAGATCGGCAATGTAGAGACCTGTGGCTCGATTTCCAGTTGATGTTCCTGATTTTTCTGTGTTTATTCGATAGATTATCTTCAATGAGTCTAAGTGGAAGTAAAATAGATGCGGCTTCCGGCAAAATAGTACCGGAATTGTAATAACAGTATTTTGTGACCTACGTTCTTAAGTCATCGTCTGTATTGTATTTGGTATTTCTATAAAACTGAAACGTAGAATTTAAATAAACTTCTGGATTTTCATTATAAGAACATTACCTACAGCGTTTATTTGGAATTTTAGTTAGTACGCGAAATATTCACTGTGTTAAAATGGGAGCTAGGTTGTGTGTTTTATTAGTATTTGGTTACAAAATATGCTTTTAATGTTGTGCTTGAAACTTACAATAACTCTTGTGATTTTAGAATACCCTTTCAATTCTTTTCTGGGCGTGTTGTATTAACTCAAACAACTAAATTATGAGGTTTTTCCACAGTTGTCTTTAAATTATTTGCAATTAGATTATGAACATACGCCCGCATAAAAGCAAAGAAATTTTAGTCAGTATAAAACACTACATTTACGGTAAACGTTTCGGGTAGTTTAAATTAAATGCTACAAGAAATGGGAAGAGACATTGCAACTTTACATATTTAAACAAATGGAAACAGATTTAGGGTAAGCTTAGATGCTATAATTCATAATAACTTATTTTCGCTATCATTCTGAAGATGATGAAGACTTTGTCGAAACGTTATTAAGCTGCACGTTATTGTTTTAGTTATTCGTACAGCAGTAATACTGACTGTACAACTAGATATTGGGACAGTGTGATGCTGCAAGCTTGGCTGCACATGTATGCGGGTTAATGTTCATTTGTGTTCGACATATGTCCCGCGATGAACAATTAAAGAACGTGCATCCACGAAGTTTCATGTTCCAGACTTTGTATAGCGCCAAATAGGCGTTTTGGTGCCAGTCAAGGTTAGCTGGAAATAACATTCATTATTTATGCTGACGATGACGCGAACAACTGTCGAAATTTTTTAACGTAATTTATTCAAAACTCACCATGTATTCAAGCGCTGTGGCCTTGCTTTTGATTGAAATAGCACTACACTTCTTTTATTTCAAGGTATTTACAAACAATTCAACACTTTGTCCTGCTTCGTCACATGCAAATGAGCTAGTCACTGTCTCATATCATTCTTTTTGTGTAACGCAGGGAAACTTGGATTGTGGAAATATAGTTGCAATCATGACTGACACCAATAAAAGGACAAAAAGGGGCAAATATCAGTGGTGGTTGTGCAACACTTGTTAATCAACTCAAGAATGCATGACATTTTGAAAAGTAGGTCGGTCTTGCAACGTATTTTTTTCTCCACTACAGGGAGGTGCTCAATTCAGAGTGGGACCATTAAATTTAAACACTCTCTTATCTATGCAATCAAGGAAACTCCGATCCCAAAATAACTCAAACACAATGTGTTCTATATGGTGTCAGGTAACCATAAGGTAGGAATATGATTTAAGATACATTATCAATCGAGTAAAAATATTACAATCAAATGTTCATCTCATGCTTCATGAAAGACCTTCTCCTAGAAATACTGGCCCTTCAGTTTAACTAAACTGAATTTTGTCTGTAATCAATCAGTAAACAAGGGTCAAAGACCTGTATAATATTCCGGAAACAGATGGAAACAGCGACACTGTCAATTGTTGTGGGAGTTCACATGACAATGGGTCTTAATGAGAGGTGTGCAACTCAGCACGTAAACAATCACTTGATTAGGCGTGCGGGCAAATTGGGCTATTATGAATTAAATAGTATTGATAGATAGTGACACCATAAGTAAGAGAAACAAGCTTGATCGCAAGTTTTTCACTTGAAAACAATTGCCGTGTTAATTTGTTGATACAGTGTCTCTACCACTGCTTAAAGTTGACTTGTATTTACGTCATCAGTATTTGTCGCTAATAGCGATTTTGCACGAGAACATCAAATTTCTCTTCACACACGCCCTGTGTATTTTTTTCAGACAATGTTCTGTGAATGTGTACACAAAACATACCGAGAGTGGCGTAGATGAAGTAATATCCCCCGAGACATTATTCCGCGTATCGACCGAGACTGAATACGCCAATAGAAGCGTGTTTTGTATTTTTCCCATACGCTTCGATTTCCTAAGTTTCTTTGATTTTTCGGCAGATTTTTTAAATACTTCACCCAGACTGTTCACGTGGCGGATCACATCCAATATGTACATACATGCGCATTAGGTTACAAGTTTTATCTAGTGAAAGAAAAAGTTTTAGATATAACGGTTTCTTACTTGAAAAGAGATAATCAAAGATGAAAAGAACGGTAACTGTGCATAGAACTTGTAACATTTCCTGAAAATAGTTAAATAACAACAATATTTCATATTGCAGTTACCAAGGAATTGGCGCCGGAGTTGCAGACGATATAAGATTTAGCAAGTGAAAACTGAGACAAAAGTGTCATATATAATTAACAGTTTTGTAAAAAATTTTACGTTTGGGACCTGATTGCATGTCGAGTGTTATGTATACTGCTGCAATTCTATTACTTTGAACTATATTCGGAAAGTTTGATGATCGAACCGGCTATCGAAGTCGCGTCGACATTGACCCACCTTTTGAACTTTCCATGTCAGAGGGCACTGTTGATGTAGTGCGGAGGGTGAATACGGAAACCAATATCACATGGCCGTATTGCGCTCCTTTGATTCAACGCGTATGGGATAAAGATGTATGTGCAGTGGCGGATTTAGGGGGGGGGGGGGGTAAGGGGGTCATGCCACCCCTAAAATTCTCCCAATTTCCATTTGGCAGTTCGGGAGTGAAAATGTCTGAAGGGCAAAATCCTGACCAATACTCTGCCCTGCCCCCCCCCTAACTCAAAATCCTGGATCCGCCCCTGATGTGGTTAGGGTGCTTGAAGTTAACAACCTTTGCTCAATGTCGAAACAGATTCACGATTAATGTCAAACGTTATTTTAGGTGACAGGTTATATCTTTTCCGCTCAGTTTGTCGATATGATATGATCAATATTATATGTTTTCTAAATTTGGGTAATCCTTCAGTAACCTCCGAAGTTTAGCGCTGCACTTTATTCACTCCGCCAGTTCAGCCGGGTCAACCGACTTTGACACTTGATATATATGACTGCTTTGTAAGCCGGGACGGTGGTCGATTAGTCGGTTGAGCTGGCAGGCAGCGTTCCCTAGACACGAGAATCTCGCAAAAAACACAGCTTGAGGTCACGCAAGACTTCGCGAGATATCGGTAATCGCGTGTTTTACGTCTCCAAAGATTCTTGCGTCTATAGAACGCCACCCCGGTTCCATACACTTTGAAAATACATTAGCTTTCACTTGCGGTGAAAATCTTCGCTTATGGATTCTTTGACCAAAATTCAACATTCCAACATCGCCGACCAATCACTTAAAAGTGACACGGCCGCCATAGAACAGCCATAGTTTAAATTTGTTCACGTAACATGAGTTGTTAGGGCCTTGTTCACGTGTTATTGTCAAGTGCAACCAGAAGAGTACGGAGACCTTTAAATAAGCAACGAGAGTACGTATGAACTCAGTTCTCACATGATTGTTATCTGGGCATGTGCAGTTAAGATGCTGTTATTTGGACAGGTACCATTATCGCAAAGTAAATTTATCACCTCAGGACTATCACTGACCATGGATCACGAGACCATCTTTCGGTTACGTAAAACTTTAAGGCTGAAGGCCTACAAAACACGACTTTAAAACATACTGACCACTACAATTTGTATATGCTACGAAGAGTAAGGGGCTAAGGTCGGCATAATTTCACATCGGCAAAGTAGACTTCACTTGGTGAGTTTTATCCTATACTCCATTGCATGGCAAAGGCCGGGGAGACTAGATGACTCCGACCTTTTCTTTTTTATGAATGGCCATAGAAGTAACGTCGAATAATATAGCAAAAGCTAGTCCTCCCAGCACTTACAAGGGAACAGGTTGGTCCCCTTTACATGTAGTTTTTATTCTATGTTGATGCCCGTTGGGTAACGGTAGCCCAAAAATCTCAGAGCCCGTGTATCAACTCACGTGACTTTCCAACTAAGCCACGAAAGCACCAATACGTCGGTGGAAACATCACAGCAGTGGCGCACATGTAGTTTTGGGGCGGGAGGGGCGGATCGCTACGACCACAACCGTGAGAATAACGGCGCGAAATTGAAATAAAATTTACGCCCGCCTTGTACTAATACCTGACAGCACGTGATTTAAATAATATCGAAAGCGACTTTCACTTTGGAAAACGGTTATGAAATGTTATCTGAAAAAAGTGCATGGTTTCAGGGTTTTCTACGAATTATACAAAGTTAAGACTTCATTTGACGTCCAATACATTTAGCAGTGCTCATTCATCGGCGGAAACTGACTGGATATTATCAACCCAATTGAGCTGAGTTTTGACAGAATCTTCGTCATTATTACTCATTACTAAACATGCCCTAAGACAAACGGCCTCTTATTATATTAAAATGATAACTGTAATTGTAGTAATTAGTGCGACTAGATTCTTAGAAGGAATCGATTAGTTGTTGTCTTGGCTGGCGTTGACTGTTGTATGTCTAAGGTGCGCACCAAGGCGGACATTGAACAGAATTCATTTGACTTAAACGCATTCAGTAGTAAATCGGGTAAAAGTTCAAAGGTATTATGAGTTTAGACGGGTGTAGGCGTTATTTACATTAAATGTCTAGTGTAAAAAGTGCGCGCATTTAAACCATTGCCCCTATATCTTTTTATTCCAGTGGCTCAAGCCTAAGCTTTACTTGAAGAAACAAGCATCTAATATCCTATGCCATATATGCATGTCTCAAATTCGATGTTATTTGTGTTTTTGCCTATTTTATAGTTAGTGTTAGAGGTTTGGAAGGCGATAAACAAACTAAATTGCAATATTGAAAGTAGTTCTCTGCCACTGAAACAGCATTTAACCTGATCACCGGGTATTTTAGGGTTTGTTCGCAAAGATTTTAATTTCTGTTGAAAAAAAGAACCTTTTCCTTTTAGTTTCAAATTAAAAAAAAACGATCTATCAACTGCTCGCCACTTCGTTGATTTTTCTCCCACAAGGCAAAGAAGTCTCTTCATTTGGTATGGCAAGACGTAGACGTTGCACATTTCTCTGATAAGGAAAATGTGACCTTTGACCTCAAGCGACTTCAAGCAACTGACTATGAGCGCATGTGTGCAATTATCATACATGGAACTTTTGTGATTTTTTCTGGAATTTCCTCACAGTGTACTGATCTGTACTAAGTGTTACGAGATGGTACTTTCGTCAGGAATTGTTTAAAAACTATTTTTGACGAGTTTTCGAGTTCCATGCCAACTTCTACCGTTTTATAACGGAGTTCACTCACATTATGTTCCCTCGGTTTTACTCAAGTGTTTCATACATAGGCCAACGCGCCCAATTCCGACTCGTCACTGTAGGCCCAGCCATGTAGGCGTGTGAACTTAAATAGGCGCATATGTTGATATTGACGATAAGAGAAAATTACAATCTAACGCCTCCCAACCATTCGTAGGGAGGAAGATGTCTGAGTATTACACACCTTTTACACATGTTTCAGTCGACCGTACATACTTGTATTTGCGCTCGTGCGCATGCTACGGAAATAGAACAATTTTGTTTCAAAATTTTTTGCTCAATTGTTTTGCATATTTGGACTCCCCGTATATATACGTATTACTTGCTTTGCCCAGGGAAATTGCGGGGCCCGTGGTATAAGTCGAAGCGCCGGGCGAGTGCTCATACAACTGTTATGTGAAGCATAAGCAAAATAGGTGTAATTTTCACTTTTGAGAAGGAAAGCCATCGAGACGGCTTCTACATCGATTTCACAAAGTTTTAAAACCCATTATCCAACGCAAACGATAAGGTACTGACGACTCGGCTAAGCTGTCTGTTTCAAGTGGACGATAGGTGAGCTGACAGCTCACGAAAATACGTAAAAATACGGTAACAATTGGGTGAACTGGTTCATTCAGTCGTTTGGTGGCACATTACAGTTATTACAGGGTTTTGATTACCAACGCAAACCTAAGAGGAGATGAAAGGACCTCATGTCCTCTGAAAGAAAGAACAAAAGGTTATGTAGCATTCCCAACTCACAAGCACTACTCATGATAACTGAAACTTAATCATGCTGCACATTTCCAATCGATTAATTCACATCGAAAAAGACCTCGGCATAAAAAATAGGACCAAAACCCCGAATTTGAAAGTCTTCTCCCCAAATTTACCACTTTCCTGCGAGTGTTAGAAAAAATCTGACAACACATTCAGAATGCTTGTTCTCTCTAGATTCTAAAAATGTGGCCACAGTACGCTCTTTACCAGATGTCCTCTTGGCAATTTTGAACTGTTACAGCTACCTGAAATCGCACCCGGTTTCTCAGACAGAATGCACAAGAGTTAAAAGCAAACTGCAGCCACTATTTTGCATCAAAAATAGGTCACGATTAAAAAATTGGCTTTTCTGATTCATGACGAATTCAAAAGCACAAGTAAATCAGTTTTCTTGAAATTATTTTCAACACGTTCCTCAAAACAGCCGTCAAATCTACAAAATGCCCGTAACTGCAGCCTAACTGTTCAGTGCTGCCTTAAAAGTCTTGACGTGAATTATCGGCTCGGCTACCGTTTACTTGAGACAGGCAGTTCAGCTCGCTGCTATTTGTCTGCGGTGGCCCTTATGTCTGTGTTTGTTTGGCTTACCATAGACATTTTCTGCATTTCGCAATAGCGAAATTGAAACGCGAAGCCGTAGGTGAATATTAGACACTCAGTCGATAAATATCAGCAAAACTAAAACTGGTCTTTCATTTCAACTGAGCAACGATGTCTCCTCATCGCGTGGACTTCCACTGGCAACTGCCGTGGTGGTGTTCGGTTGATGACGTAATCGCCCTCCGCCGACGTCAACGTGGAGCTCAAAAAGCGCTGGGCCCCAAAAAAACGCGGGCCCGTAGCATAGGCTACTTCTGCTACGTTGTTAATCCTACACTGGCTTTGTCTCTTCTTTGTACATTTCCCGTTAGTGTTTAAGTCAATGCATGCCAATATTCATCCGATCTTTAAGGTGATAATTCAAGCTCCACAAACATCATATTTAAAATGTGTGTTCCCTTATTTCCTTGAAGTGTTTCACATATGCGAGCATGCACGTAATTTTGTATATAGGCACAGTTTCACACAAGAGTATGTGCATTCACGGTACATGTACGTCTCATTTTGTACTAATTTACCAAAATTGCTTGTGGAATTTTGTGAGATTTCGCCAAATTCGAAAGAAATTTTTCGTAGAGACGCACTTCAGGTTGTGTCGCACTTGGTACGTCTCCCTTGGAAAGCAAATTTAAAACATGAAAGTCGCGAAGATCACAACGCCGCACAATTACCGTAATCGTTCGGGTTAACGCCCTGGGCGGTTAAATTGGCGAACCCAAAAAATCGGGGGTGGGCGGTTAACCAGACATGGGCGCTTAAACGTGAAATTTCAAGAAATCGGGGGGGCGGTTAACTGAACATGGGCGCTTATTACGACAGGCAACCGCCCTGGGCGGTTAATCTTACCTTATGATCTGAGTCACCACACGTACTAAGCCACATACTGGGATCGCCTAACACTTTGAAAAGAACTTTATCGCCACCAAGTGCGTACTCTGCGCACTCTAATTAACAAATAGTTTCGAAAATGTAGAGTGTGGTCAAACTCCGAACGCTTGCATAGAAAGTTTGCT
>NMRA01000291.1:169085-238686 GCA_002633005.1 Phoronis australis | reverse complement strand
ACTCAGTGCGGCAGAGATTGTGGCTGAAAGTGGAGGTGTAGACGCCAGCGCGGTTCCTAAAGTTTGCGAACATGAGAAGAAAAGAAAGTGACAAAGTGTTCAAGTATTACATTTTGAAGTTAATCGATGACCCGTTACAATAATTTGTTACTGGTATCATAATTCACATTGCTAAACCGCGGTCTCTGAGGCCGTCGTTGCACTCAATGTTATCATCGATCTTAATCTAAAAGGTCGGGGATTCGCGTTTCCTATTAGCACAGGGCGGTAATCACCAATCGTCAAAAGTAGGGGATGGGCGCTTAACCGAGAGGTGGGCGCTTAATTGGAAATCTTCAAAAATAGCAGGGGGGCGGTTAACCGAGCAGTGGGCGGTTAAATCGAAAATCCACCTAAAGTAGGGGTGGGCGGTTAACTGAGCATGGGCGTTAACCCGAACGATTACGGTAGAGTCGTGATTTTATCGCATTTTACATTACTTGGTCATAAGGCGTCACCTCGGCCTCTATGTTTACATGGATAGTTGTATTTTGCCCCATGACAGGCTAATTTCTCCAAGCTCTGTCGTAACGGTAGGTCATCACATCGTTTCGCAGCGCCTCTGCATCCTTTTTCTCTGGGACCTCAAGTTGTGGAAAAGCAGCATACGAGTAGAAACCTTTGTGGGAAATTTTAATGAGGAATTTTCTGCTAAATTGGTTGCGTGCACACCTAATTTCTTAAATTCGACGGTGATGATATTTCACTAAATTGGTTAGTACATGAAACGAATAATTCGCTCAAAAATAGTCATGCATGAGTGCTGTCAACAACAGGCTCCAAGCAGCGAAAAAAAGTTAATTGTCTTCGCGCAAGAAGCCAATTCCTTATTTTGTGTAATACTATCAAACATGCAAATGTTTGTCGAAAACGTTTCAACAAAACTTTGCTGCCAAATGTTCGACTCGCGTGCGTGGGCTAAAATTTTTATAGAACCCACTCCGGTTTTCACCAAAGATGATCTTTTTGTTGGAAATATCCTCAAACCATCGGAAGCTGGCGTCCATGGTTTACATGCGTTAGTAGAAGCACGGTTCTTTCGTTTTCAAAGCAAGTATAAGCTCCTTGGTGCATGGTGCTTTTATGCAACGGGTTTCGCATTATCACCATTACATTACTGTCAGCAGTAGCATATGTTTTATTTTGTAGACGATTTGAGTCACAATGAGGGAAATCAGTAATGCCGTCTTTGCTCTGATTAATGTCATTAGATTTCCGTAATTTCCAATTCTTAGAAGAACCCACTCCGCATCGTGCACAGTCCGCCAATATCAGCTAATTGCTTGTCATGACAAGATAATAGCCGCGTTGTTGCCTTCAGATGATATTTATAGGTACGTGGTGCTACAGGTACCAACCCCGTGCAACACAACTTGTTACTCGACATGAATCTTGCAAAACAAATTGTTACCTGTGGTATGCCACGGTTGCAATACACAAAGAAATAAAAGATAATGCGTGTATCTTTCATCATGGACGATTCAATGCAATATTTACCTAGTGAGTACACTTTTGTATTTTCACAATCACTCCATATCAATTTCTGTCGTTTTCAATTAGTGAGTCCAGTGTGAATTTTAGCCAGTAACTGACTGGAACAGTTAAATGAAACAAATTAGCATAGGGTTCAAGTGACACGCATAAACGTCAATTACTAAAAGAAGAATGTCTGTTGTTTTTAAATGGCGTCATTGAAAGGCAGATTTCTATAGTTCGGGATTGCGAATATTTGTGGAGTTCACGTGGAGGACTAATACTTTATAACCCAGGTATGTTTAACAACACTAAAGGTAGAACGTTGCAAATTTTGAAAGGCTTTTCCCACTAACATCGACTCTTCATAGTTTAGGGGAGCGTCGGTCAGAAGGAACGATTCAATTCGGTGTTGGTTCGAATTAAACATTCGGATTTAACAGCGAAGCGCATACGCGTCGCTATTGTGGGAACACACAGTTCCTCAAAGCTATCGACAGGGGTCACTTTTGTGGCACTTGTGTAGATCATATTATGCCTTGCACCTTGCTATAGGAGGCACTGTACAGTTCTCACTGGGTTTTACCTGACAGTGCAGTCCTTTCATCAAACCATGCTATTGCTACGCATGAAAACAGAAATTTTTATCTGCCTCGTCGATTTTATTTCCACCCGGCAAAAGAGCAGGAAGAATTGCAAAAAAGTAGAATTGACAGTTTTCAGCCTCCAACCAGTACTTCCGTGCCCGGCAATGCAGCGTGAACATAACCGAAAAAAAAAACTAAATTCTGACAGCAAATTTCGTGCATATTCCGGATTTTGAAGAAATGCCTATCTGTAGTCGAATTTGTAGGCTTTTTTCTTTCCAAACATAATTACAAATACAAGTAAACCAGATTAACTGAACCTAATAGTGATGCCTATATCAAAACTGCCCCCAAACCTAGTCTATCCCAAATAGTTTTTAGGCAAAGATGATCGGCCGTGGCTATAGTCTAATTGTACAATGACCACTATAACTTTCGATGACGATAGCGTCACCTAGTGGTGACTGTGATGTTCGTTTACTACCGAAGCTAAAGCGAACGCTCAACTTAAACTTGGCGTTTCGCTAGTAGCGTATGGGCAAAAGGCCATCTGAAAACATCGGTTAGGTAAGTCCGCCAAGCTACAATCAACACGTGTGGAATCTACGGTGCGATATTTATAAACTCCAGCAGCGGATATTTGTTTGAAACGCTGACCAAAGACGAATTGTTCTACCACATTCTATTGAACGTGATGATGTAGTTGTTTTCAAGACACCCATAAAGGACGTAACCACAAAACTAAATATTTTTGTTAAAATACACCTCCGAGCTCTCTATTGACCGCAACGTCAACAGAGAGTTGTCTGTAAAAAACTTATTAATAAATAAAATATTCCGATCGATTTCTGTTGTCTATCCATATCGAATGTGGCGTCTTAGTTGAACCACGATGAGTAAAACCTAACTAATTGTTACTAGTTTGAAGCTGATATATTTTCCAATCATTGGCTAAGTAGGTTAAAGTTTGTTCTCTGTTATGTGTCACGAGTTTTACACGCACTATTATATATTTGAATATATCTATAAAACACATCCTTCTTAAACTCCCTTTTCGTTTCATGTGTCTTCACTATTGTACGTTTATCTAAAATCCACACTTGATTTGATAACATTATTTGAAGGTTTGGTCTTTGGACATGACAGCGTTTTCCCGTTCATTGGCTTTACCAGACGTAGGGGGTTCTGAGCGTGTGATAACACCTAGCTTCGTCCTTAGCTGCCAAGCACACTCTTTTGTCTGCTATGATAACAAGCAGGCCACCTATCTACCAGGCTTATTACAGACCAAGTGTGAACACAAACTCAAAGTGAATTGGTGTATTCGGAAAGAATAGATTGTTGTAACTTCGGTTGCAGTTGGGCGATTTTGGCGATTCAAAAACTAAACATGTTCACCATTGGACGAAGATTTCAGAAATCCTATTGGTTTATGTTCAAATATGTTAGAACTTAACTTTTATTTTTAACACCTTAGCCCAGCCAGGGTAGATACGATCTTATTGGATATTAGAGCAATTATCGAACAACAGAGAGCTGACCCTCCAACCATCAATGCCAGAATGGAGTTAATCAGTCGTGTAAGATATTGGCTACAGGGGTTAACTTCCCAACTTGTTGTTGGGCTATAGAATCGAACAAGTTGGGAGCAACGGGTAAACGCCGTAATGAACGGCCAGTTCAATACGACAATACAATTATGCCAAAGTCTGAAAGTCGTTACTTTGCAATGTGTCCTGAAATTATCAGTTGTTTCTCCCGATTTACGCCTGATAATTTCTTGATGACGGCATTTTGCTCACAAACCAATCAAATGTCTTGGCCGGATGACCCAGAAAATGCAGCCAATGAAACAGATTCAGCAAATTGATGCACGACACTTAATTTTCGATAAATATTATTGCGGGGTCTTGAATTCTGTAATTAGATTCTAAATGCTTTTAAGTTATGTAAAATTCTACAAGGTCTATTTGATAGAACATTTCATGAATTCATTTGAAATTTCCGTAATGATATACGTAGATGAAACGCAATTAATCTGAGTTATCGCGAGTACAATATAGACACACAAAACGTACCGAGAATCGGTGGCGTAGATGAAGTAATATCCCACGAGACATTATTCCGCGTATTGGCCGAGACTGAAGGTTGAGGTGGACACGCGGAATAATGGCGAGCAGGATATTATTTCATGTACGCCAATCGAGGTACGTTTTCTATTTATCCCTTACACTTTGAATTTCTAAGTTTTCATTTTTTCGGTAGATTTTTTAAATACTTCACCCAGACTGTTATCGTGGTGGATCACATCCTATATGTATGTTCTTACGCGTTAGGTTGCAAATTTTCTCTAGAAAAAGAAGCAGTTTTAAATGTAACGATTTATTACTTGAAAAGAGATAACAAAGATGAAAACAACGGTAACTGTGCATTGAAATTGTAACATCTCCTGAAAATAGTTAAATAACAACAGTTACCGAGGAATCGGCGCCTGAGTTATATAATAATGTTTAGACATTGAAAACTGAGACAGAACTGTCATATAAGTAACCGTCCTATTCCAGATGTTACGGTCCTGATTGCATGTTGAGAGTTATTTACACTCCTGCAATTGTATTACTTTATACTATTTTCGGAAAGTTCGATGATCGAACCGGCGAACGAAGTCGAGTTGACTTTGACCTACCTTTTGAACTTTTGATGGCAGAGGTCACTGCTTAAGTAGTGCGGGAGGTGAATACGGAAAACATTATTACATGGTCGTATTGCACTTGACTGATTCAAAGCGTATGGGATAAAACATATTCATGCTGAATTGTATAGGATTGCCCGACTTCTGTAACCCCTTTCATTGCATTTATTTTTAATGTTCTTAGACGTTCAGAAATTTATTTCTAATTACTTATTGTTGTTTGATGTATTAACCGTTTAATTTTATTTCAGCACAAACTCAGAAGCCTGTCAACGTGCAGTACGGATAGTAATTTCAACAAAACAACATCTGTCGTTTTCTCCTTAAGGAATCAGATAGGAGGGTTGGCAAGAGCGTTGCAAATTTTCCAGGTACGTTCAATATGCTTTTCTAAATACGAATGAGATGATAAATGACCTATACAGCCAATAAATGACCCATGTAGTCAATAAATGACCTGTATAGCCAATAGATGAAGTTGACACTTCGTGTAAAAAGGGTTACTAATAATAAAGTTCTATTTCTTAAAATTTTCATCCGTATACTACACGTTTTTGTGTATTTGTCGCGATGGAGTTTCGGGTATCGCGTAATACGCGACATTAGAACCCGGAGTCTAATCTCAGCATGCGATTCGAAGATTGATTAATGCTTAGTAAGGTTCGAGTAAACTTACAAATTTGAGATTCGAGTCTGAGTCTGATTTTGGATATTCTGCTCTTGGACTAAATATCAAGAAAAAATAGTTGACAGACTAGATCATTAACTTGAATGGGAGCAACGCGTGACATAAATATCATCAGAGCATTTCTGATAGGGTTGAATGAAATTAACTAATGGTCCGGTCTCTTGGATAAAACTGGATTTAGTGCCTCTTCAGGTTTAAATTCTAGTTAACCGTCTGAAAATCTTGGTGTACACAGATCAAGTACATAGTCCAAGTTTGCATTTAATGAACTAAAGTTTATTTTGAAATCACAAGCTTATCTTGAGTTCAAGAAATAGAGCGGACAATACAATAAACAAACTGAAGTTCGATTTTTGATATCGAATACTGGGCACAGGTGATACAGCTATACTGCAATATCCGCTCAAATACGAGATTATATGGGAGTATCGGAAGCATGTTTGATTCTGGTCTGAGTCCCGACTTATCTTGAAGCCTGCGCCTCCCAAGCCGGCTTTTAAAAGAAGTGACTTGTCTACTCTTCTACAATTAGTCACCTTAATTGATTGAAAATACTGCCTCAAATGAATCAGCGCAATCCCTACCCCTGTCGCCGGAGGAAGTACTGGGCCATGCAACTTATTGCGGATAGCAATGCTAGGGTGGCGTCACGTGTCATACAAAGCAGTTGCCGTGTAATTCGCTAATGAAAAGCCTGGGTCGCGCTTGCCCGTTTAGCAGACTTAATTTTGCTCCAAACTTTTGAAGGTTGTCGAGAGTTTCAGAGCATTATTTTGTTTCAGAGAACTGGATAGGATAGTCGTTTTTAATAGTATCTGTTTTGATAGGTCAAAACCGGGTGTGGCATCCTTTTAAGCTACAACTTAGTTACATTCATCAATAACCCTCCACTGACTGTTGCTACCACTATTTGTAATAAAAATGGTTAAAATTTAAATGAAGGCAGCAGACGATCACCCATCACTCTAGGCCCCGCAATTGCGTTTGGACTTGTTCTTAGTGGTGCGTTAAGCCCTACTCTACTCTCCCGTCAAACTCGTTTCTAAGTCTTTATATTGGCCGCCTGCAGGAAAAGAAGATGAATGTTGTCCACATTGAGTCTCGACAATCTCGTCGAACTGACTCGGCTGTAGAGATTCACGTGGACATTGAACCTGGCAACACGACGAGACTGGACGAACTAGTTACCCTCTTGAAGAATCAGGTGGCTAACATTGTGTTGGAGGACGTCGATTGTCAGGAACAGTCGGATGAATCTGGTAATGGAATATACCGGTATCTAATGTGTTAAAAAATCAAGCAATTAATGTTCACGTGTACAACTGATATTGCATTAAGATTGTTACTAACGTCATTTTTAGCGTGAGACGTCATATTCAAAAGGTTTGTGCAAAAGGGGTCATCCAAAACAGCACCGCTAGTAGAAGAAAACAACTTGTAGAAATCAAGAGTGAACTGCCCGCTTATCGAGCAGACGATCGCCTTCCTAGAAATTTTTAGATTCTGGATTAGGAGGCCTTGTATCCCACAAACCTGCACTCTAGTATGTGCACGATTTTCGCTATCCGTAAAAAGATCACTAGCACATCGGTATACATGCGAAACAATTCAGCCAGTTTTTGAAGCTGCATTTCTACATGTTGATATGGATAAAAAACGAAAACTGAATTGAACATTTTAGTCTTACAAAGTAGGTCTCATGATATTCCAGACCTTATCGTGATAGGATTACATTTCTGTTACCAAGTCACAGGCAATACCTACTAGTGCCATTTTCGACTTACAATTTTGAGATTGACCAATCCAAATAAACTCTGAAGCGTTTTCTTGAGTCGCTGATGGTGTCAATGTCCTTGTTGATTACGGAAACAGAATCCTCTCATGGTAAAGAATATTATGAGTCCGAAACCGATTTTTTGATTTTTGGCCAGCTAACCAGGGTGAACTGAAGCCAGCCAGCTATCGTCAAAATAAAGCCAGGTACCACTTTGTATTGAGCTCCGACAAATCTCAAAATTTAACACAGCCTAGATAATTCTGCTCGTCACCTCGCCGTGAAACTTGTATCAACATGCAGTGCGAGGATGCATGTAAACCTGGGAGTCAATTGACAGTCACCTTGCCCGTTACAGCCGTTTAAGTGAATTACAATCCAATAAACGTATCCTTCTGCTTAATTCTCCCCTTTTGTAACAAAGAAAAATATGTCGTCGTTTTGGAACATTACGCTCGTGACACGAGCTTGCGCCGTTTCCTAAAATTTGTGGGAGATGATGACAGCTTAGCAGCAAAAAATTTTGTCCTGAAATTCGGTTTGCTGGCACCAAAATTCTAAAAACTTATAATGAGGTGAAACCACTTCCGGTAATTTGTTGTGACGTGTACGCAACCTCGTGAAATAACAACAGATGATTGAAGAATCGGCGAAAAAAGAAACTGGTCAATAGGTGACGCAAAAATTTATGTCATGACGCCGAAAGCAGACGCAAAAGATCGCGCCACAATTTTAGCAGCAGAATAACTATAGAACCCCGTTTTAACAACACTGGTAAATAATTTAGTTTACTCAAGGAAGAGTGTGGTTTTTAATGACGGAAAACCGCTTTTGCCTAGACGCTTGCAGCTATTAATTGCGATGCACTTGAGCAGACGTTTTTGGGACATAAGCACACAGGGATTAGATAAGTTCATGAGCTAACCTTCTAATGTGCATGCGCTTATTTTGTTAAACAACTTTTAAGCAACACTTGCGGTAGAATGTCGTTTAAGAAGGCTTATATAATTTTTACTTATACCATATCCACACGCTGACTTATAACAAACGCTATTAAGTTAAGGTTAAGTTTCTACAGTTTAGAACAATCCCTGACTAAACAACAACAAACACATTGTAAAGTTGTGAACATTATTATCAATGCAGTGAGCTTTTTGAAAAGTGAAGAATTAGTTCTGGCAATGATTTTTAATGAGAAGTATGGATACGTGTATTTATAACTGTAGAAAATATGGAACCCTTTTTTCAGCATTTGAAGAGAAGGAAATTCCTTGGTTCCCGCGCAAGATCAGCGATTTGGACAAAACCGCTAACCACGTGCTAATGTATGGCGCTGAACTCGACGCGGACCATCCTGGATTTAAAGATAAAGTATACCGCGAACGAAGGAAATATTTCTGTGGTTTAGCCATGAATTATAAGCAGTGAGTAAACTCTATATTTTCTGATACCTGTCATGCAAAAGTGTTTTTATAGAGTGCGAAATGGCTTTGGTGTTTTTCAATTTTACTATATATAAAGACAAAAAGTTCACAATCGAATACTTTTCTAAGCCGTGAAAAGTGCAACGCCCAGAATCGGTTGTGATACTTAAAAGATTATTAAAAGTTTTATTTAGAATAAGGTCAGTTACGAAGGTTGTTGACATTTTCTATCAAGCGAGCATGTTGGGGACACAAATTATAGCGAAGAACGCAGAGATGACACTGAAGCTAAATGTTTGCATGTATCAACGTGTAAATTTTCTTTCAATTTTTATCTGGATCAAAATTCCCTTTTGCGTTTCATTAACATGTTTATTTGGCATTCAGTGGTCAACCCATTCCGAGAGCGGACTACACTGATGAAGAAATTCAGACTTGGGGCACCGTCTATCGAGAACTGATGAAACTGTATCCTACGCATTCGTGCAGAGAGCACCTTGTTAATCTTCCGCTTTTGTCAGAACACTGCGGCTACAGGTGGGTAGGCGTATGCTGATCGCGAAATCTTGTGAGATCACGTGCTTCGATTGTATATCGAGAAGGCATGCGTGATCTCGCTAAACTTACAAGATATTGAATGCATCCCGTGACTTTCACTTTAGCCGTGCGCCATGTTTTATTCCTGAAACCACCTCACATGCTTATAACCTTTTTTGGTTTTATTAACACACAGTGTTTTATTGTCATAAAATCAATGCGATGTAATGAGTCACTCAAAAGAAATACTTAATAACCGTGTTTATACCAATGTCTTTTGATTGGGGCAGCGGTTTTCTCCATTATTATAATATCTTTTTGTACCTCTAAGACCACAATTTTCCAGACCCTCCTAGTTATCTGTCTCACTTTCTCTTTCACGCGCTTTATTGTACTGTCACTTATTTTATTTCTTGTATTTTCAACATTCTGGCCAATTTAATTCTCTCATTTTTGACATATATTGCGAAGCGCCGTGAGTTCCCCATTTGAAAACTTCTCATAAAATTGATAACGATAACATCAGTGATACCATGGTGATACTAGTATCAACAATGATAATGATAATGATAATGATCACGATAATGAAAATGATAATAATAATAATAATAATAATAATAATAATAATAATAATAATAATAATAATAATAATAATAATAATGACAATGATAGTTAATTAGGTACATCTGCTCTTGCAATCAACACACTGGAGAGGTAATTTGAAACCGTCGTAAACTTACATGTCGAAGGAGGTCCCCTAGACACGTAACCCGTCTGTAAATAAGTATTTAAAGACACGCTCCACAAGGTGGTTTGCCCTTGGAACACATATTTGTCTAGATATTGCAAATTAAAACGACGTTCCTTGTTGTAGTTGCGAGGCTTAAATTAACCAAAATACAGTACCAGGTGCTAACAAACACAGAAAAAGTCACTTGTTGAAAGAAGTCGGTAGCATATGCGGAAATGTCAGCATTTTCCAAACAAATGTCTTATTCCCTACGCCATTTCATCAACAGTACCAGTACAGTGAAGTTGATGTCGTGATTTTAGAAAAGACGTCAAAAGTCAACCCATTGGCTTAGTTTTTACTTGTATGCCATTTGGAAACAAGAGTTGTCTTCGAGGCTTTCTCCTGTAGGAAGCAGAAACAGACCAAGGAGTCGTGTTTTGTAACTGGCCTTTTTAATGACCAATTTCTTTAATTTTTGTGAAGGTAACGTGAACAGAACAGAGGATGATTATGTTATAATCCAGGCATGTTTTGAAACAACTGTAAAGTAGGACATTCCAAATTTCTTTGAAAACCGCCGTTCGCAAAAACAACAAGATGAGCCAACACACGTGAGTAGCACTGATGTCCGACTCCCTCCTCCAACGTGTATGCCACGTAGTGTATCCTTCACCAATGAGGAAAGTTGCTACATTGGTCAACACAATTCCACAATTTAGTAACCTTGTTATGATAACAGATGCAGCTGCGTGCACACTAATCAGGAGGTTATTTTTCATTTTTTTTTCTTCCAGGGAAGACAATATCCCTCAACTGGATGACGTCTCTAAATTCCTGTCCTCGCGTACAGGGTTCCAACTGCGGCCAGTCGCTGGATATTTATCTGCACGTGATTTCCTGGCCGGTTTGGCATTTCGTGTGTTCCACTGCACGCAATATGTACGACACAGTTCCGATCCCTTTTACACACCTGAGCCGTGAGTGTCAACGTGATTTATATTTTCTTAATTTAATTCTGTTAGTTCTGCTCTACCGTACTCTGAACACATTGGTAGACCGATCGCCATTTCTTCGAAAAGATGCCGTCGTAATCTTATCGTGTTGTGTGCAGTAGTACTATAAAAACTTGGGCAATCGACTAGAAAATAGACGACTGCTTTGCGTTCATATAAGAAATCAAAGCATAGCGAGTACAATGATAAAGTCACATTATGGCCACAGATAGGAGGTCATTGTTGAACACTTTGTTGGTGTGTATTTCCTATGAAACTGAGAAAAGCTTTAGTTTTCAACCATACGTTGTTTCCCAATTATACTCCCCGCCGGTGCCTTTGTGGGTTTTTGTGAAAAAAACTGAGTGTCCTTAAATACGCCCTCTGGGCGTATCTAAAGACGGTTCTGCCTATAGAAAATTCGGATACGGTTACTGTTATGTGTACTGTTGTGGTCAACGTTATACAGCATTCGGAAGGTAAATCGGACGTTTCGGATTCGCCGGCTGAAAACAAATTCCACATGCAAACGCTCGTCATACGTCTGGGCCCGGAGTCAGATCTTTCCACTCGAAATCGAACTCATTTTCTATTCTCTGCCTTTGTTCCGCGAGACCAGGCGTGTGTTAGTGGACGCGAGAGCCTCGCGTGAACACAAGATCACGCAAGACTTCACGGGATACAAATGAAGCACGCGATCACACTAGTTTCCTTCGCGACATTCTTACGTCTTCGGAACTCAGCCCAGACTCAGTGACGTAACTTGTGGTTTGGTCGTCCATGGTGATCGCACGTGATTAGCCAGAATATCAGTATTTTTGCACTTAATTGTTATGCTAAATGCTATTAAGACGATTAATTCCTATCTGCTCATTATGTTATGCGAATTACTTGCAAGAGAACATGCAGATAGTACACCTTTGTAAACGTTTTAGCTCTGATCTCCCTTATGATCAGATGTCTGTTTGTGCCTTCTCTCAGAAGTTGCACATCTAAACGCGGGACAACCTTCATAGGTTTTATGATGTTGGTGAAAACAACGGCACTTAAAAAACTTGACGCGTTTCAATTTTCCTCACGTCACCAGTATGAGTAACAATAGGACATCTGATAATAAACTTCGAAATATGTCCACTTTTAAATTATTGTACATGCATACTTTCGGACAGGTGTTTTGTGTATTTTTCATAAAAACTCAACGTAATTCTATTTCCAAGAAAATAAGGCATTTTCTGCTTATTATTGTCTGTTGTCAGTGTATTTCTATTGGACAATTCTAGAGATACGTGTCACGAACTTCTGGGTCACATTCCATTGTTGGCCGATCACAGTTTCGCTCAGTTCTCTCAAGAAATAGGACTCTGTTCACTCGGAGCGTCGGATGACGAAATACAAAAACTAGCTACAGTAAGTTACTTTACTTGCGTTGACAAACGTGTGGTAAAAATTACGCTTTTCAAATGTTTGATTTTTCACTATGAGTGGTAGATATACACAAAACGTACCGCGACTGGCGTACACGAAATAATGTTCCACGCGACATTATTCCGCGCACAGACCACGACCGAAAAATCCCATACACTTCGAATTTGTGAGTTTTAAAAAAAAAATTCCGCAGATTTTTTTAATACTTCACTCAGACTGTTCACGTGGCGGATCACATCCTATATGTATGTACTCGCGCGTTAGGTTGCAAGTTTTCTCTAGTAATAGAAACAGTTTTAAATGTAACGATTCATTACTTGAAAAGAGATGAAAACAACGGTAACTTTGCACTGAACTTGTAACATCTCCTGAAAATAATTAAATAACAACAATATTAGATATTGTAGTTACCGTGGAATTGGGGCCTGAGTTGCAGACGATACAATATTTAGCAAATGAAAACTGAGACAGAACTGTCATATAATCAACAGTCCTGTTCCAGATGTTACCATTGAGACCTGATTGCTTGTTGAGTGTTATTTACACTGTTAAATTGTATTACTTAAACTATTTCCGAAAGTTTGATGATCTAACCGGCTAACGACGTCGAGTCGACATTGCCCTACCTTTTGAACTTTCCATGTCAGAGGTCACTGTTGAAGTAATGCGGGAGGTGAATATGGAAAAATTATTACATGGTCGTATTTCCCTCGACAGATTCAAGGCGTATGGGATAAAAAAATGATGTGTCATTGTTTCCTTTCGATGGGAAAACATGGTCCTTTGAGGAAAATACACGTTTTGGTCTTCACCAATGATCGTTCTGTAATTCATCCTCTTGGATGTTATTTAGTATGTCTGTAAGCTACTTTTCCCTGGACACGACAAATCATAAAGTTCTCACGGTGTATTTGTCTTTCTTTCTATCAGTGCTATTTCTTCACGGTGGAATTTGGTCTTTGTAAAGAGAACTCGGAATTGAGAGTCTACGGTGCTGGCCTGCTGTCATCTATCAGTGAACTGAAAGTACGTCTCTTTGCAAATGTATCCATTTGTGAGTTTAGTGGTAGCAGTTGCAATAGCAGTCGCAGTCACAGTAACAGTCGCAGTAACAGTAGCAGTAGCAGTAGTAGTATCAGCTGTTGCAAGAGTAGTAATCTATCATAGATACTCGATAATAGTGAATGGTAGTACTGCTTTTACCTATTAGTAAGTTATGCACAGCTATGTCCAAGTGATATACCTGAAACCAGGAGCTAATCATTGTACTCGAAATGGACGTTATTTTTGGCATTTGCGTTCTACTTTTGTGCGAACTCGAGACATGTGTCACTATTCTGTGCTAGTGTACATTATGGTTTACGTGGGTGACACTCTATTCGTCTTTTTCATGGGGCCTCCCAAGGCTTACTGAGTTAAACGTTAATCAATCAGTAAAAGATCCACGGGAGTCCATCTATTGTTAAAATTAGAATATTCGCCATTGTTGTAGAATATGTGTTTTCGATTGTCTGTCCTTAGGTTGTACTTGATGAACTTATACCTTTAACGCTGGGTCGAGTCTGAACTCGTAATTTCGATTTTTTATTCCAGATATTGAGTTTTTACTCGAAATCTCGTGTTTTTACTGGATTTTGTAACTTGAACCTAAGGATAATCAAGCGGGAACTTCATAGACAGTCGTCCACCTGGAACATAACATGCCATAGCATATGATAATAGACACGTATCTTGCGTCCGCACAAAAATAGAACGGAAAATGTCAAAAATAATTTCGTACAAAGATTATAAACCCCGGGCCTTGGTTGATCACTTAGATAGTATGCTAACAACATGATATCATCGGCATCTAGTGAAATGCAATGGGGTAATCTTCATCTTGAAATTGGCACGCTGACAATTACATCACAAACACAAAATTCAGTATCAGCGAAATGGGGGCGCAAGACAAAATTTCGGACTAATTCAGTCTTAAGTCACTTTGGGTGCTTGTTTACCTTAAAACGCACTCTTGCACACCATTTCTAATCAAGGGCACAAGTAAAGTGGTTACTATCAAGCGAAACTTCTCTTGTAGCACGTGCTTTCGGAGAAAGCCGTCGTCAGACCGTTTGACCCAATTACCGTTTGTCAACAAACGTGCATAATCACTTCCTACCAAGATTCGTACTACTACACAGAGAGCTTTGAGGAAGCTAAAGAACGAATGAGGTAAGTATAAGTATAGGGTCCAGCAACAATGTATTCTTCTGTTCTCAGAGTATAATTACAAATTACCTCTGCTAATTGACCAACCGACATCTTGAATACGCCATTTTCCCTAAAATGTAAGAACATGCATTTCACATTGAAGGCAATTGATTCACTTCGACGGTTCACCTGGGTCAAAAGCTAAAACATCTGATTGGTTTGTAACCCATCACTTCTTATCAAGCCTAAAAATCGTTCTGGTCTGAGTAAGGAACAAGATGAGACCGTCTTATGAGAATACATGGCCTTTATTGAAAGTTAGTGCAGATGGTTTAGCTTTATCTTAAAATGACACTAAAAATATTTTTAGCCTATTCATAGATATTACGACCTGTCAACTTTGAAACACAATAGTGCCCTGATGCTCGTCAACGCTCACAATCTTGGAGCAAGTTTGAAAACACCTTCGATCATCAAGCGTGTCTAACGCTTTACGAAGGTTACACGGCGAATGAGGGAAATCAGCACTCATTTAAAACCACAGGGGGAACGTCAGGACGTATTAAGGAATTGTCTTAGCTGAATAATACCTTCATCACTCAGAGGAGGTAACAATAATGCATTAACAGGAACCAATAACGCATCAACAGGGGGAAGAATAACCAGCTTTGAGCGAAATCGCCAAAACAAGATTTAGTAATAAGCAAGTCGCGCACTGTTGAGGCGACCCGCATGACTGGTAGCTTGTCACGATAGAAGCTTTTGGTAGATAGGCCTACTCCCTTTATCAGAAATTTCCTTTGTAGGGGGTGATTGGTGCTGTTTTAATACGAAATTGTATGAAATTGAAACTAACTGGAAAAACTGATATTTACAGGGAGTTTGCATGTACGATAAAAAAGCCATTTGCTACGCGGTATAACCCGTATACGCAAACTGTGGAAACACTTAGTACCCACAAGCAGATAGCTACGGTGGTTAGTGAGCTGAAGGGAGACTTGTGTATCATTAGTGAAGCTCTCCGCAAGCTCCAAAGTCTGGACAAAATGTTGTAGAGAAGGACTAACGACCAACCAGGACGATCGACACGGCGCATCGGGATAACGATGATCGAATAGTGCAAGAGGTGTAAACCAGAATTCCGATTCGCAACTGAGCAAGGATTAGGATTTTTTAGCAAAAGGTGCCGCTATTTTCTCAGTTCGTTAATAACTCAGATAGAAATGTAGATAGGGTTTTCCTTGTCTTTGGTTTGACTGCAACACAGGACCTCGCTAGGCATAAATTGCTGACTCGTGGGTTAGAAAATTCAAAATGTTCCAGATTACATTTAAATCCGTTATTGGCGGCGAATGGTAGGTTAATAGAGGAGGCAGTAGACCACCATGTACCAATACAGAACCATATACTATACCCTAGAGAGATGTCGCCGCACTGGTGGAAATAGCCCCATAACCCGGCAATCGTTGACTGTAGAATGCAATTCGAAACCATTGAAACTACAAACACACAATTTCTTAGTGAATAAATCACGTTTTATATTTTAATATTCGTTACTGAGCTGATGTACTCTAACGTGTATTAATAGCGTTGGTGCCGCAACCGGCTATACGTAGTGATCGGTCGGGTTGATTGTTCGGGTTAGAGCTCGCACTGCTGCACAAGCAACAGGCGACCCGAAAAACAGGCCTGCCACACTCATAAACATTGTTCCTTCAATTGTAAACACGACTTAGGGACTCATAAACATGGCTCAGTGACCAACCAACAAGGCGCACGGAGATGGAGTCCGTAAGTCGTGTTTGTGAGTCCATGTGCCAATTTTGATGGGGGGCGACGCGATACCGTGTTTGGCAGTCAGTGAGTCGCGTTAGGCGGTCGGTGTGCCGTGTTTGTGACTAAATTATGAGTCGGTTAAGTGAGTTGATGGGGCCCGTGAAGGAACCAAGTTCATGGATGTGGTAGCCACGTTTTTTAAGTTGCCTAAGTAGTGCCTCTACAAAAATCGTCGCTCTGTTGTAAAAATCCGCACTTATTTAATGTCGGAGATAACTATTTGAACTTCAGCCTGAACATGGAAAGTTTTGCGGAAATAACCTCCAAAGTTAGATTGCCGGTAAGAATATTATGAAAGTTGTACGATCAGGGAGCTATTACGCCAAAATAGTGCTAAGAAATTTTTGGTTTCCATCAATGTCAGTGTTTGTAGCTATGACAGCATTCAAAACATTTTTTCTTCAGACTTCTATGAGTTCTTTTAGAATTCGTCATCAATCATATGATCGGTTATTTTGTCGCTTATGTCAGAGATCATTTTTGCAAAAAAATGGCCGAATTAGTCCACAAACTGTCGCAACTGCGCAAACTGTTGTAATCCTCCAATTGTTTGTGCAGACCTTCGAATCAGAAACTGTTTAATTTTTCATGCGACGGTTTATGGTTTTGCACAAGAGTGCTACAGTTTGTACTGACCATTCAAGAACAAATTTGGAGAACAATGTGCAACGACGTCAAAAACAACGAATTGATGGTGCATGAATAAATACAGCGGTACTAACCTTATAACTTCACTAAGAGACGGCAATACGACAATCTCTTGCATCCCGTCTAGGAACCTGTCTCTCATATTGGTTCCCAGGTCTATCGGTGTTCAGTGTCATTGTCCATTTGTTTTAGACTATTTTCATACCTTATGTCATGTCCATGTCTTGATATTGAAGTCATTCCCGTCAATATCCCAATCTTCGCCAACCTCGTCATTCAGTCCACCTTGGCACTCTTGTCTTTCCTTGTCTTCTTCACTGATGACACAGTTGAATTGTCATTACGTCCATTCTCGTTGCATGTAGGGGGAAATGATGTGATCTTGTCTCTCTGGCCATCTTGAGCTTCCCACTCCTCTGGGCGTTCTCTTGTACCATCCATACCACAGGACTGGGAGGACGTGCACAAGCTGTCATTTTGGCCAGTTGCGCTTCGATTACATAGCTACAATTTGTGCGTCACATGTCCGCACAAACTGTTGCAATTTGAGGTTTGCCACAGTTTGTGCGGTTGCCACGGTTTGTGGTCTCACTTGGCCTCTTTACGTTGAAATTGTCGTTGATTTGTTATAGGCAGTGTGCAATTATAGCCTTCACACTGCAGCCGGTGACACTTTTCTTTATTTTTGTCTAATTTAATCAACTATTTTGATTTGTTTTGTTTGTTTTATGGTAACTTGTAATAGTGTTTTATTGTTCGCAAAGTAACATATCTTCAACACACCTGCTGTTTTCGTTGTACGTGGGTTACCGCGATGTCTGACCGCAGAACAGATGCCAAATTGCATTCCTACAAGCTTGTGTATCAATTTTCCCTGAAACGGTTCTACTGCGAGCGGAGTACAATAGGAGGATTAGGTGTAATTTTTGGTGCTATATGAAAAGTCATTAAATGTTGTTAATGCCTGTCGTTTCAACACGAGGCAGCATGTAAATTACTAGAAGTTCCCAAAAGATTCACCAGCTTTCATGTTACTTTGTCAATGTTAGGTTTGTTAGAATATATTCGTAGCGTATAGATTGTATCTGCAAATGGCAAAATACAGTGGAAACGTACTTTAAAAACCAAACGCTTGAGTTTCAGTCGCGGGTGCACAGAACCCTAGTTGGTTGACGCTTTCCTCTTGCGTCTTAATTCAGTTCAATGGGAGGCTTTCGTAAAGTAATTGAAGTCGATCACGTGGGACCAGTGACTCATCGCCACCTGGCTCTAACTGGAGGTTCTTCTTCTCAGTCTCATGGGCGAACATAAGATCTTGAAAAGACTCGTTTACACTGTATGTGATTAGACGTGATGCGCCGTAAACAAAAAATACCTCTTCGTGCTCTGCGAACTTCTAGTATCTGGTCCCACGTGATCACGTGCTGCTGAAAGATTCCCATTATGATTCCTGCAATGTAAGAGCTTGCTGGGCGAAATATAAAAGACTGAAAACGCAATATCAATCACGATTAATTCGTCACACTAGGTCAACAGCATAGACTATAGTACATGGACCGCCAACTCCGTATACTTTCAATGGACGAAATCTGTGATCTTACGCATAACCCCTTACGTCATTATTCACTGGCGACACCTGGCTAAATTTTCTGGTGCAATTTCCGACGAGTACGTCATCTGTTAATCATGGGCTACTGTGTGGCTGGTTGTTCGGCCACACACGCGAATGCAAAGGAATTAGCTTCCATACACCATCCGAAGACCCCATAATCGGCTGTGGGAAGAAAAGCTTACTTCTTGTGTCAACGTGAATGGCAGTTGTTTCAGCAATAAGACTTTATACATTTGTTCAAGGCACCTCAAAGATGAATGTTTTTAAGAGACTACTACTTAATCCTGTCTTCACAAATCCATTTTTGTTTTCTCCGTTTTGATGACAACTATCTGGTAAACTTTTTGACGAAAATTGTCCACTAAATTTCTTCCAAAGGTAGTGACTCGTAAACTCTTGTCCTTACGAGGAAGTTCAGCCATAGCCTAGTGAGCGAATTAACCAAATTACTCTTCGCTGGCTCTGATCAGACAGTTGGTCTCAACAGAATGCGCACATTTGGCCAGAATTTGGATCAGCGATTTCAACAAAGTCACATTCGTGTACAAATAAATAGAACGCTGGTAAAACCTTTAACATCAATAAAGATTGCATTAATACTTCAGAAATAACCACCTGGATCAGTCCAAATCTATCTCGCAATTCAACAGCAGGTTACACACTCATTTCATGTCGAATATATGCCGCACAAAATCTCTCGACTGCAGTCTATGAAAATGCAACCAACTTCTTTGAAAACATGGAACAGGAACGCCAGAGGGGTGTAAAGGTTGTTTTTATTCTTCAATGTTAAATTTTTGTAAGCGGATATGTGTTTTTTTTAAATTTCCGTCTTAAGTCCTAACATATCTAAATTTAAGCCTTTCAAACGAACGTTTATGACGAAAACAAAATTCTTCAACCAGTTTTGTAAAGTCCTATGCCACCTGTAGGGTTCATAATGAGCCAATCCCACTCCTAATGTAACAAAAGGGTCCCGTGCATAAAGGATACTAAGTATTGCCCTTCTGAAATATTACCGTATCCGCCCTAATAAGCGGTCAGGGTGCTTAGAAAAATCCGCTTCAGGAAGGGGCGCTTATTATAGCCCAAAAGTGGTTGAAACCCGGTCTCCGAAACAGGTGAAATCGTAAGCTAGAATTCATCAAAGTTACGCTCTGTGACGCATCTGTAACCTATGAACAGTTTCTACAAAACTGCAGTGCATTGCTATCAAAAATTTTTGTCAACTTACGAGCATTTTTCAGAAAATCCCACTGCCAAAAATTGCCGTGAATCAGGTTTCAAGCTCCTCAGCTTGGTTTAACTATATATTAATAAACCATAAAAATGGTTCCAAGTGATCAATGCAATGCTTGCGCACGTCTAATAAATGTGTATTATCATACATCATGCAGCTCCTGATTTAAAAAAAGGTCTGTTTTTTTTTTAATTTTGGTCCGGTATAAATAACGCCACAGACCTGAAAATCCAGTAAAACACTTCTACCTTACAAATCTGACAATCCCTAGTCTCAGAAAATTTGAGCATCCGACAAAAGATACTAATGATGAAATTCTGGTGATAATATTCACCCACTTTGTTTATTTACTTCACCTCAATTTGAAATACTTGGTAAAATGAAGCCCATTCGAGTAAGCATCATGTGGGCCCCAATGCCAACCCAATATATGATAGAACCCAACAAGCTCAAGTTGCAGTTAAATCAGGATGGGCATAAATAAGGAAATTTACTGTATCAACAGATTGGCCAAATAAGAATACGATATAAAGTGTTGCTACAGTGCACACGTGCACGATACTTGGTCTATTATTTTCCCGCCGTAAATGCATGAACCAATCAGATCACCAATAGCGCAAAGTTTTCGAAAACAGCTCGATTCTTAGGGAGTCCTGTTTTAAAGTTCTATTTATTTTCAAAACTTTATTGTGTTACATTTAGTTTATTTTCTGTTCAACTCAATGAAGCACCTAATATGAATGCATTCAACACAATTAATGCATTGTAAAAACCAAAAGTTATGCTCTATCAACATTAGACAAAATCAGTACACCACTTTCTTAAAAAATGGGTTAAAAGTTAGAAACGAAGGACACAAGTTTCCATCACTTGTAACGTCGATTTTCGACATTGATGTTGGAGAGGAACATCTGTCTGGCGACAGCAACACGGAATCGTACGAAGGCGATGATGTTCCAAATTTTTTTATTCGTTTTCGTTGTATGTCTTTTTTCCCTATGGTTCAGGGTTACTTCTGAATCCAGGAACAAGAACTGAAAAAGGCAGGGTTCGTGATAACGTTGGAGAACGGTAACATTTATATAATGTGTTACAACTGTCAACGATATTGTCATCTCCTCTGTTTTCATCCAACCTTCTGTACTTGAGTGAGCATGTTAAACTGTGCGATTTATGTTGAATTATTCAACGGTTCTTTTAAGAACCATTTCACGCTATACCTACAACCAACGGCCCTTTTAAAGGCCACTCAACACTTCCCAGAAGAACTGCTCAGTTGAGAATGTTGAATTATAAACATAGTCGAATCTTTGCAGAGGCGCATTCTTTAATTCGAACAAAATTAATATTTTTCTAAACCAAAAACGTTATATAAGTATCTTTTGCATTCACAGGTACTCCTTGGAATTTGTGCACAAACATGCTTTCGTAGTTTTCTCAGTAGGCCCATGTGAACCATAAATCAAAAACTGTCCGTTAACTATGCTGCTATTGGGCAAACAGACGACATAATCAGTCGACACCGAAGTTTCAATTTTGTAATTAATTACCAGTAGCATTGCCAAAAGTACTCACAATACCAACACTTCTACTATTGAAAGACTTTGAAATGCATTTCAATGCCGAAATTAATATTTTTTCGTTGCTTTGGACAGTAAAGTAGATGCAAATATTTCTCGTCAAAATGCACTAACCGGAAACTGTACCAGAAAGGTCAGGAGAGTGGCGGCGCCTCTTGGCTAGCACGTTAGACAATTCGAAATTTCGAGTTGAGATACGAACATTTAGCCTCAATCCTGGGGTCATCAAGTGCAAAACAGGATTCGCGTACTAGACACCCATTTTAAGGTTGCACAAAAGTAGAACGGAAAATGCCCAAAATATTTTCTACTTCGATATCGAGTAAAAACGTTAGACCCCGGGCCCTGGGCTGGGATGTATAAAACGTCAAGACTTAAGTTAGATTGTTGTACATGGGTGGCGCACCATAGGGGGCTGGACAGGCTATAGCCCCCCTCCCCACTTTTTTCAGTGCTACGCCGCACATGGTCAACAAGCGATGCACCAAAGGGGGGTGAGGGGGCTTTAGCCCCCACTTTTTTCAGTGTTGCGCCGCCCATGATGTATGGTTTCAAATGCATTGTTTAACAGTAGCAATATGACGCGTGATAATGCCTCGTGCACCCGGGCCCAGCACTGATCGGTAGCGTATCAGACAAAATACATTCATTTGAATGCCGTCGATAAAACTGAGTTCCTTATCTTCATACGCGTTGTCGCCCTTCCAATTGTGGAGCTTGCTCTTCCACATCACCCATCTTTAGATAGGGTCAGTGGCTGTTTATAAGGAAAATGTTCCGCAGATACCCCTTGGTCGTATATTTGAAAAACTATGCATGGTTAAACTTTTACCAGTTTCATAGCAAATGGAAACCAAACTGTAAAAAGTAAAACTTTCAACAACAAACTCCTCTCTGTGGAGACAATCATACATCGGCAATGTTGTGCATTTTCTTTCTTGGTTTCAATTTCACCAGTTGGGGTGACTTTGGGTACAAGCGAGCGTATTCTTGTCATTTTCCAAATACCAGCCCGAACTTTTAGTCCTTGAACTATTTCCGAATGTACGTCACGGGCTTTTCTGTAGAAAATTCCGGTACTCCGATACTGATTTCTGTCGAGTACATAAAATACTCGTTTTGCTAAATCCTTCATCAGCTATTCTTGGTAAAAAGAATGCTGTTCTCGCCACGGACAATTTCAGTGACGCTCATGGAAAGCATGCGTAATAAACCACCGGAAATTACACGATTCAAATTCACCGAGCGCTTATCATTTCTCTTATAAAAGCTGTTATAAACTCGCCCTACATCACAAAATCAACCTTTGATTTGTATCACATACGATTATGAAATTGATCTCAAATTCTTTCTTAGTCAAACTAGAGATTGTATGATTTCATTATGGCTTGACACCAGCCTCTGCAAGTTGGCCTGGCATGCGCCGTGCATGGTTTCAACTGCCACTTCTTATACAAGACCAGAAATCACTTCTCTTCTGACTAAGGAACACGTTGAGACCTATTTTACAGCGGCAGGTGGTTTAAATCACCATCACTTCTTTGACGTAAGGAGTGTTTGCCGCTTTAAATAATCTAATTAATCAATTAGACATTACTATGGATATAATTATGTTGATGGTTTTGAAATGAATAACTAGGAAGATAAATTTAATACAATTTTTGTAAATAAAAAGTACACAATGAATAACTAGGAAGATAAATGTAATACATTTTTTCTAAATAAAAAGTACACAAACTCCTTAGGAAATTGTACTCTGTTCAAACGTCAGATAAACGCGAGCAACGCCGCCTATTAACAGAGACCCCTCAAGTCGTACGCTGTACACGGGTTCTGGACTGGTCGTCGGCAACACATATGCAGAAGTTGCTTTACCGTCGTAGACCGAATAGATTTTGAAACAGCTCCTGTAGTTTCAAACTGTGTGTCCTGATCACGGAGTAGCATCAGTTCTTGTAATGCTACAACACAAATGTTCGATAGAAAATATTGTGCAAACATATTTTCGTTGTTTTAAAGCCGCAGTGTAAAACTACTCTCTATTTGTGAAACTTTGCTTTTGGTATTTACTCTCTTCAATGCTGGATATTTCATTTTTACGACGCTGCTGTTCTATTTTTGAATGCATTGTGGGACGGCTGTGACATCAAAGATAAGTATGGATGTGTAATCACATGATGGAAAACATGATTTGTGCGCCAGCATTGAAACCGTGGGTCCACTGCGACATGCTTTTTGATGCGAGTGTGACAAACCAATCATCATAGAATAGTTTTAAAAAGATTGGTTGTGAGCCTCATATAACAAAGTTGTTTGAGCTACGATTCTAAAGGCACGCGCCATCTGAGAGGACCACGCTGAAGTTAAATCTCATTGCCTGAAACAAAAATTTATATCTGTTTCTGGGTTGCGTACACGCAAGAATATCGCGAAATTAGCTAATGTGTATGTGTTCACGTGTTTCGCTTGCAGTACATGAAGAGTATTGCGAAGTCTTCAGCGATCTCGCATTTTCGCGCCGAGGTTCTCGCGTCTACATAATGCACGTCAGTTTACATGAGCAACACTTGTCTGTGATGTCATCGGGTGCTTACGAGCCGACAACAGCCCCATAACACATTTGAAAAACGACACCATGCAGCACTGCAAATGAAATCCCCAGCGTTGTCACCAGTATCAGTTTATGCTAGTCACCAAATTAGTACGCATGTCCATTGTCTGCAATCAACACACTTATTACCTTGTAACGACCACAGGGCAGTATAGCCAAACTACAATGATGAGTTCCGTAGGCGCACGCATCTCACGACAAAACAAAATCACGCAAACGAATGGCGAATGTTTCGCGAATGTGCCTGGGGGCTTTTAAAGGGACCCTAGAAAACAGCGGCCACTGAAGTGACTGGACGGTTAGGTTTGAGTGTTGACTGACTGTGATAGAATTCGCTGCTTCTGTTCCATAAACGGAGATTTCTCAACGTAAGGGCTTCGCGATTGAGTATTTTAGATTTACGGAATGCATCAGTTACCGCCACTGATGCTCGCTGGTTCCCTGCGTGCCGCTAGGTGGGGCGGTAGCCGCTCCAGCACGCAGGTATCACTTAATTTTCCTCGGCAAATTTTTTACACCGGCGTTCCTGATTGGCTAGTCGATTCGTCAACAGGGAGCGCTTTACGCAAACAAACTGGCATGACTGATGGACTGAAGTGTAATTATTGTGGTCTGTTGTACAAACAAATCGGTGCTTAAAATTTATGTTCAGGAAATGTGAAGCCTAGAAATTGTGATTGCACCCTTTCTGAATGAATCTTTCTACTGTCCATGACTTTTGTTTACGGCGATAATGTCCAGTATTCATACAGTATGAATAACACACCGGTTAAATCCGCGGCCAGATATGTGTTTATTGTACATATATGTGCTTCAAGCACGTGGCTATTAAACATCATTGCAGAAACAAAATAGTTGCTGCGACGCCACTTGTATGAGAAGGCTAAAAATCGTTCACAATCCGTCATTTTTTCACGGTGTTGTGAAGCTAACCAATGACTGCCGAGGTTACATCGACCAATGCTAAAGCGCGTGCCATTGCGTGATACCAGCGTGATAGCTGGGCTATAAGCACGCAGGGTACCAGCGAGCCACTGATTATCACGTGACCTCGTGATAGGCACCGCTTAGTGTCAGGCTCGAGGATCTCCCGGGCCATAACGTTTGCACGTTTGACAAATGCTGATTGTCAAATTGCTCAGTGTCTTTAAAATATTCTCATACAGCTGAACCGACTCAAGGAAATGATACCCAAATAATACTCTCAGTTGGTCCTGCTACTTAATACATATGTACTGTCATACGTCGATTATCATCGTGTAAAGTGTGGGGAAGCGTTGCTGTTTGGAGGAAGGCGAACTGAGTCCACACCGGAAGAGTGCACGACCGTGGTGTGTAAAATATTACCTGAAATTTTGGGTAACAGAGTCTCAACAACTACACAATATTGTTAATTTTTTAACGTTGTCCAGTAATACAACACTATGCATATTTGTAATGAACATGGCGGCTGTGATTTCGCACATGGCGCCAGTATACTGAGGAGGAAATTGCAAAGCGTGGTAGTCTCAGGGTGATTTCATAACCGTTCTTATAACTGTCACTGAAATGGAAATAAAATTTGCTAAAGGCCAAGCACTAACAATAAACAACCAAAATTTACTCACAAAGGTCTCTTTTAGTTCGCAAAAGCTTGTCAAATGGATTCCAGACTGATCTCCTACGCGGAATGGTACAAGCCCTCATGATTTGCCTCCGAATATTCGTTACGCAGTTGGCCAGAGCTTCTGTCACTAAAGCTGTTGAAGCCCCCACCACTACCAATGTAGCAAACATCGAAGAAAACCTGGCCATCTATAAGATTACGTAATGCCAATTATACAGAACTGAAAGGGGAACTCGCTAGTGAAATAAGTTAGGGTCTAAAGTCCCGTTTACACATCAACTTTTGGGCGGCGTAACTGACACGGAGCAAACTGATCGGTGTCAAGTGTCCGTTTACACACACAACTCACTAACTGTGGCAAGACGGAAATTGTAGGCTGGAGAGTGGATCACACATGAGCAGGTTTACAATTGGCGGGAGTTGAAGAGACAGAGAACCTGTATTTAGGTCATTACACACGCGCAGTAGATAGGATCCTTTCTATAATTGACACGGAGCAAGATGTTCTAGCGCAAATTGTTCTACCTCACAAACGGGTGGCAAAAGTTGTCACCGCGGTGTCAATTTGCTCCAGTTCAGTCCCGTTTACACACATACTTGCGCTGGAACAACTCGTTCCGTGTCAGCTGATCCGTGTCAACTTTTGTAGTGTAAACGGCACTTATACTAACGAGATGTCTCATTGAGTATTCAATGGGTGCGTTCTGTTGCGGGAGTTTCTTGCAACGTAAGAGAGGTCGCGAGACAACGCAAAATGACGCGAGAGAAAGGGTAGTGTTTCGAGAGTAAGCTCATGGCCTTAGGCGACCAGCCTCGTGCCTAAGCTTTAAGACGGCACTGATCGGTTGCTTAGGTTTGGTGAAGAGATATACATTCTGCGCGCTGTTTGGTGGCTGTCGTGACGTCATTAAAACCTTTCAAGAAAAAATGCTTTCAAGGTGGTGACTAACTACGATTATTTGAAGTCTTCACCACAAGAATTTATCTAGACAAGAGGTTATCCAGTGAGGTTCCTCCAATCAAAACACTGAGATTCAGTGTTGGACAGAGATCACAGGGCACGATGTTCCTTTGTTATAAATGTACATACTACTGATAGGTGCTACGTTATAACGCAAGTTGTTCCTAACACAAGCACACTCACACTCACACATTGGCCTTCGCGTTACTTACAGACTTATGGGTTAATCGACATCTAATTAGAACATTCGCAATTAACCCGGATGATGTCGAGCCATCACCATGAGACAAGCAACCTGTGAAGGTCAACCATGCTTATTTAGAATTGGACAGGGATACCGAAATCTTCCTCTGTACACACGAGATTCCATTCAGGAAGAAGCAACAAACGACTCGGGGACACAAAAATATACTGTTTCGCATGATGCAATCACTACAGGTACTCTAAGGACAACAATTTTGGTATCCACAGACTCATAGTTCGCACGTTTAGTGATAATGTAGCAGATATGTATTGATTTGGACCAACAAATGGGAACAGAATGCACAGCTACATAACATTTTCAAAAATGTTGCAGGTCTTGGTTTTTTGATTCAGGTAGCCACAAGAACAACAAGCATGACATTTTTGACAAAATTATGTGTTTGAGTTAATTGGTGTGCTCCTACACTGGTTGCACCTATTGTGTGCCCAAGGAGTTGAGATTGAGAAGCATTGAGATTGACAAGGCTCAAAGACAAATAATTTTCGAAGTGCTTAGTAATTTACAGTGCTTAGTAAATCAGTACTAATTATAGTTATCGTTTTTGATTTTCGCATTTTAACTATATTTCACTGAGTCTAAAATGTCATGCCGTCACACTCAACAGATACCATTATCAGCATGCCATGTTGAGAACACCTAAAGTAATCAAAGTAAGTAGGATATCGATATAATGCCAGGGAAGTGTAAAAATGTCTTTTTAACCCAAAAAGTTATCATCTCATTCATGGAAAAGCATCAAGCACAGCTGTGACACATTCGGTTTACTAACAGTGAATGTATATTTTTACTCTATGAGCACCAGAGTCTCAGATAAAGGAGGGACAGGCTGGATTTGAAGCACGACTTTGTCTTCTAATTTAAAAACTGTCAAATTCTAACCTTTACAATCCAATCTTGTATGTATCCAGTTTGCGCAGAAATGACAGGAAAGGATGGCTCAGGTAAACAAGATACTCCTGTCTCTACACTGCTGCTATACTGAATTAGGGATATCAAGCCTATTTAGTAGAATAAATACACAAAACGTACCGAGAGTGGCGTAGATGAAGTAATATATTACTTTACGTCAATCGAGGTCCTACGTTTTATATTTATCACATACGCGTCGAATTCTCACGTTTCTTTCTTTTTTTCGGCAGATTTTTTTTAGATACTTAACCCAGACAGTTCACGTGCCGGATCGCATCCAATGTATGTATGTACTTTGCTCTTTAGGTTTCAAGTTTTCTCTAGTAAAAGAAAATTAACAGTTTTATAGGTAACGATTTATTACTTGAAAAGAGATAACAAAGATGAAAACAACCGTACTGTGCATTGACTTGTAACATTTCCTGAAAATAGTTAAATAACAACAATATTTGATATTATAGTTACCATTTGAATACATATCTTGTAAAACTTTAAAAAGTAGAACCTACGACGTCTTTCGGTATTAAGATGTAAAAAATGGTCCCTATTTATAGAATCGAAAGCTTTACTGAAGTCAATAATTGTACAATAAAATGGTTTGAATTTACTTTTCAACAACTATTTTTGTATCAAGCCGTTGGCAAGAAAAATGTTATCGACGGTTGAGTGGTATTTTCTGAACCCGGCTCGTTCTTCAGCAAGAAAATCATTTTCGTCAAACCATGAAGTCAACCGTTTATTTAGAACTGAAGTAAAGACTTTACTGACAACGCAATGCCCTTATATTAGTTGGATCAGATGCATCATCTTTTTGAATAATGGTAGTGTTATACCAGTAGCCCACTTTTCTGGGAATTCCCCGGTCTGCAAGATGTTATTTAATAAATTACAAAGCAATTTCTTAATTTTATCAATTGAAAACTTAAAAAATTCAACCAGAATTCCTTCCTCCAAAGGGGATTTTCCATTTTACATACTATTAATTGCTACAATTTCTTCTTCTCTAAGGATGTCTTCATTCATTGCAATGTTATTGTCAAATCCGCACTGGTTTGCTGAGCGTGTTCGACACTAATTGGTCTATATTTAAAATAGAGCTGAAATGTTCTACCCATTGTCTGCCAGTAATGTTTTTGTTTACAGAGGTCTTTCTAGACTGAGTTTTTATTAAGTGCCAAAACGTTCTGGCATCATTCGACTCACACGCCTTTAAAATTAAATTATGCGTTTCTTTATTCTTATTACTTTTCTTCAGTTTGCATACCTCTTTTAAGAGTTTAAAAACTCTTTTAATGCAAAGATATTCGCTTAGTATATCATCATTTCTAGAACGACGAAAAAGTTTAAGAAGACCATTTCTCTTTTCTTTGATTGTTTTTAATTCAGTGTCAAACCATGTGTTTAGCTCTTTTACATTTTCATTCATCTTTTTTACCATAGATGGATTTACCGCAACATCACTGAATAACCGTTCAAATTCCGTTATAGCCAGGTCTACGTCGTTTTCTTTTTTGATTGTTAAGTGGTTAACTCGTGACTCAAAGTAGTCACTTGTAACATATGTTATAAATTCTGCTTTTTGTGACCTATCCAGAAATATTTAGGAGGTTGTTCGTAAATTCAATGATGTAACCATTTAATTTAAATTCACACCGTATTGGAAAATGTTTTCCACGATTTAGACATGTTACTTCGTAGAAGATCCCTTTGTCTTCTAACTTTGTGCTTTTGCCATTATTCGTTAGATACGTATATTCACCCGCAGCATCCGGAACTTTTCTCCCGTTTGATATCACAAGGTTATTGACAATTCACATATTCACCAAGTCCTTACCAAAATTGTTAACTTTAGGATACCTATTTTGTTTTTTTACCACCAATAACTAGTTTATCTTGTTCTTGATAATACAAATCTATGTTCTTGTTATTACCACTAGGTTATTCTTCCAGCTGATGTGGTAGCTCACCAGTGCGAGCATTCATGTCACCCACAATCAATACACTGTCATTCGGATACAATTCTCTGGCTTAAAATAAGACATTTTCTACATTTTCAGTATAAGACGAGTGATCTCGGTCCGCATAAAAACTAAAACCTTCTGGTGGGCATTATAAGCTGCAAACCAATAAATTTTGTTTATAACCGAACTTTTCCAAATCTAATCTTAACCAAATCATCTCGTCCTTATCGTTGACTATAATTTTGCATATTTTAGCCATTCTATTAAAACACAAACACCTCCCGATGCTTTCAATGCACAACCTCTACGTCTATTGCAAAACTAAATATCCCGGGAAAACCCTTTGTATTCATTTTCATACTTTCGAAAAGTTTTAACAAAACCTATCATGTGGTGAATACCAATTTCCTTTGGAAGAACACCGTTGTTTGTCTGCAGCATACTTTTCGGACCTTCAAGATTCCAGCACAAAAACGAGATAGAAGTCTACATCATCTGTGAACCATGGCCTAACTGCTAATCGCCGGTGGTTTCATTACTTCTCTGTCTTGTCTTTTCCTTCATCGAAAATGAAGACCTTTCTGTTCCATAACAGTTTATTGTAAGACATTTTGGCGTTATCCAAATTTTTCCCGTGAAAATGCATAGTGTTTCCTGCGAGCTTGTCTGACTTTGGTGGAGAAATCTTCTGTGATGTATTGTCCTGGCTCGGTAATCTCCTTTCGTTTCTTCAGAACTTTTTATTTGGTTTTCGAGTTAAGTTTGGCTATTATTGGTCTTGTATTGCTCTGTTTGGCGACCAGAGAATCTGTGAGCTCTTTCGATGCAGATATCATCCTTCTCTCTTATGAGGCTTTCTACTAGCTTCTCGGATACTTCTCATGTTTCATGTGGTTGTTCACACAGACCATGGAAGATCACGCCCTGATCTATTTTCAAGATCGTCAACTTTGCTGCTTAGGTGTACGATTTCATTTCGCAAGTGGACATTTTCTTATCTCATTGTCTCAAAGTCGCTTCGTAGACCCTCCAGTTGGTTAAAAGAAGTCGTTTCACATACTTTCTAATTTATCATTCATAAGCTTTAAAGTTCACGGTTTGTGATGTATGGGATCTGTTCGTCTCTTGACATGTATGACGTTATATCCCTTGTCACTGGTCTGATACCCGCGGAAGTTCCTTTCTTGTTGCCCTGGCCGCACCTCTTTGCATCGTTACGTAAGAGATTTTGCACGCATGTTAACTAGTTGTTACAGTACGTCGGGTTTGCAGTTCAAATAGTCACTTTACTGCATTATTCAACACACACTTATGATTCAATTATTACGATTCAATTAGTCTAAGATGATCACCGTCTCTTGCAATGTACACTTCACTGCAGACACGACTAATTTTTGACAGAAATCATGAAAAACACGGGAGCTTAAGTTCAGCGTGAACTGTACTGTTAACTGAAATAAACGTTTTTGAACGAATAAAGTCAAAATAATGATACAAAAGAGACAAAAAGAGGAAATTGGAAATCAAATAAGAGGAAATCGAAACCAAAAAAGAAGAAATCCTCTTAAAAGAAGAGAATTCCAAGCCCTGAAAAGCTCAGAAAACGCAGGAACAAAATTGAACTAATATTGCTCAAGTGCTTTCATCCTGTAGGCAAATTCACGTGGTGTCAATGAGATTAGGGTGTTTCCTAGGGATCAATGGGATTGGGGTGCTTCCTAGGGGTCAGTGGGATTAGGGTGCGTCCTAGGGGTCAGTGAGATTAGGGTGCTTCCTAGGGGTCAGTGGGATTAAGGTGCTTCCCAGGGGTCAGTGGGAGTAGTGTGCTTCCCAGGGGTCAGTGGGATAAGGGTGCTTCCCTAGTGCAAAGCTAATGAACATTTGCCGTATTTTGTTTTCAATGTGAAATTAAAAAGTCACCTACTAAACAATATGATCGACAGTCATTAAAGGGTGACGTTTGCCACAGCTCGTTTGTGACAAAGTTACACGATCATTAACACAAACCAGGTAGGATACAAAATTTCCCCAATCGTATGTTTCCATTCTCAGGACAACAAAATAATGTCTACCCTTTGTTTTCATCTACAGATATAGTCAATGAAACCATAGACTATAGTACATGGACCGCAAACTACGTATACTTTCAATGGACGAAATCTGTCATCTTACGCACAAGCCCTTACGTCATTGTTCACTGGCGACACCTGGCTAAATTTTCTGGTGCAATTTCCGGCAAGTACGTCGTCTGCTAATCATGGTCGGCTTTTGTGTGGCCGGTTGTTTGGCCACACAGGAGAAATGCAAAGGAATTAGCTTCCATACCATCCGAAGACCCCATAATCGTCTGTGGGAAGAAAACCTTACTTCTTGTGTCAACGTGAATGGCAGTTGTTTCAGCAATAAGACTTCATACATTTGTTCTGAAACGCCCTTTGAAGATGAACGTTTTTAAGAGACTGGTAGGCCTACTACTTAATCCTGACTTCACAAATCCATTTTTGTTTTCTCCGTTTTGATGAAAACTATCTGGTAAACTTTTTGACGAAAATTGTCCGCTAAATTTCTTCCAAAGGTAGTGACTCATGAACTCCTGTCCTTACGAGGAACTTCAGCCATAGTCTAGTGAGCGAATTAAAGGAGAATGCCACCCGATTTAAGTAGTCTTTTTTGCCGTCATAATCGGTCTATATCTACATCGCCTCGCATACGGTCAACCTTACCTTGCCAAGAGATGTCGCGTTAATCTGTGAGGACGCTGAGAAACGACGCTAGCGACGTCAGTGGTTCATATGTAGAGTGAATGCCGCTATGTTGCGGTGCATCGTTCCCGATGGTCCGAACTAAGCACCTGCGAGGAAAGCGGATATTTCGTTTTTTTACTTCCTCGAGAGTACGAAATGCTTAGGAAGTGGCTCATGGTAGTGAAGAATGAAATGTACGCTGAGGCCGTGAAACATCTCCGTGTCTGTGGCCTGCAGACGTCGATAGTGCCTGACGAACTAATGCCACCTTACCAAATAACTCCATACGTTCCGTTGTCTGAGCTTGTTCACACGGCGCCTCTCTAGTATTTCTTCATCACTGTATTCCTGTTCGAACTGATAGCCTGTAAAACTTAACGATCCACCTGCGAAGTCGGGACTGATGAGCTAGCTAGCTCGTCCTAAGTCGGGATTGCAAGCTGCCATGTTGGCGTTTATTACTGAGCGTTCTGTTTCAAAATGAATTATTTTCACCCTAACCAATGCTTACATAAAACTGAAACAAAGTCTGTCTCATTAGATACAATTTGTAATGCCTTTGGAGTGTTCGTGAGTGCAAATGATTTGAGAAGCCAGCAATGAATAAATCACTGCGTTACCGGCTTTAGGTGCAATAAAACTAATTGACGGGACATGCTAATTTAGTGTTTGCTGGCAGAAACTGTTGTGAAATAACTCGATTTCCATCCCACGGCCAGGTGTTAGGGGAATCTTTATTTACATTTACATTACTCAAATAATGATTGTCAATGTACAACTTCTGCCCTGACGGTGCTGTGGCCAAAGCGGAACCTGAATTCGCGGCCCCCGAAGAGTAAGTAGATTTGCAGTTTCGTGGCTAATTCACCATTATAATCACGTGCGCATTACTTTGGCTCACTAGTATAGTATTTTCTTGACTGGAAGTTTAGTTTCCACTGAACTTTGGCTGGTTTATTTTCGTGATGTCTGATCAGTTTCCGAGCCACTGGCCGGGATACTGAACAAGCGTTTTGTGTTTAGAACTCAAAAAATCACTAGTCTAAACAACACAGATCTAAGCTCTCCTGTGTGTATCTTACGGAAAATACTTCGAAATTATCTCCGAACAGACCCCAAACTCCTGCTACGGACCTTATTGGCCTGTCGAACTTTGTAAGCTACGGTGTTTCCAAGTACCAATGTTTCCGTAAGAGCGAAATAAAACAACACGTTTTTATAAGAACTCGGTGTATTTTCAAGGGTTTTATATCGAAATTTGATGATTTATTAGTGTTAAACGATGACTTCAAGCGATAAGCTGACACCAGTAACCCGTGTTGTGAACTGCTGAACAGACTGCGTGTGAAACCGATGACGTCGTTGGATAATTTCAACACCTCCGTCTGCCGTCAGGTGTCAGGTAACGCAACCGTACGTGTGGTTATGGAGTAGAACTACTCGATCTAAATTGATACAAATTAGGTTGTTTTTTGGGTGGCATGCTCCTTTAACCAAATTACTCTTCGCTGCCCCTGATCAGAAGGTTGGTCTCAGCAGGACGCGCACATTTGGCCAGGATTTGGATCAGCGATTTCAACAAATTCACATTCGTGTACAAATAAATAGAACGCTGGTGAAACCTTTAACATAAATAAAATTAAAGATTACATTAATACTTCAGAAATAACCACCTGGACCAGTCAAAATCTACCTCGCAATTCAACAGCAGGTTACACATTCATCGTGTGGAATATATGCCGCACAAAATCTCTCAACTGCAGTCTATGAAAATTCAACCAACTTCTTTGAAAACATGGAACAGGAAATTGCACCAGAGGGGTGTGAAGGTTGTTTATATTCTTCAATGTTAAATTTTTGTAAGCGGACAAATGGTTTTGAAATTTCCGCCTTAAGTCCTATCATTTCCAAACGAAAACAAAATTCTTCAACCAGTTTTGTAAAATCCTATGCCACCTGTAGGATACATAATGAACCAATCCCACTCCTAATGTAACAAAAGGGTCCCGTGCATACAGGATACTAAGTATTGCCCTCCTGAAATATTACCGTATTCGCCCTAATAAGCGGCCAGGGCGATTAGAAAAATCCGCTTCAGGAAGGGGGCGCATATTATAGGTCAAAAGTGGTTGAAACACGGTCTCTGAAACAGGTAAAATCGTAAGCTAGAATTCATCAAATTTACGCTTTGTGACGCATCTGCAACCTATGACAGAGTTTCTACAAAACTTCAGTGCATTGCTATCAAACTTTGTTGTCAACGTACTAGCATTTTTCAGAAAATCCCACTGCCAAAAATTGCCGTGAATCAGGTTTCAAGCTCGTCAGCTTGGTTTAACTAAAAACCATAAAAATGGTTCCAAGTGATCAGTGCAATGGGCCCACATGCGCTGCCTGCGCACGTCTGGTAAAACGTGTATCATGCAGCTCCTGATTTAAACAAAGGTCTGTTTTTTTTAATTTTGGTCCGGTATAAATAACGCCACAGACCTGGAAATCCAGCGAAACTCTTCTACCTTACAAATCTGACAATCCCTAGTCTCAGAAAATTTGAGCATCCGACAAAAGATACTAATGATGAAATTCTGGTGATGATATTCACCCACTTTGTTTATTTACTTCACCTCAATTTGAAACACTTGGTAAAATGAAGCCCATTCGAGTAAGCACCATGTGGGTCCCAATGCCATCCCAATATATGATAGAACCCAACAAGCTCAAGTTGCAGTCAAATCAAGATGGACATCAATAAGGAAATTTACTGTATCAACAGATTGGCCAAATAAGAGTAAGATACAAAGTGTTGCTGCAGTGGACAAGTGCAAGATACTTGGTCTATTATTTTCCCGCCATAAATGCATGAACCAATCAGATCACCAATAGCGCAAAGTTTTCGAAAACAGCTCGATTCTTAGGGAGTCCTGTTACTGCTCTATTTACTTTCAAAACTTTATTGTGTTACATTTAATTTATTTTCTGTTCAACTCAATGAAGCCACTTAATATAAATGCATTCAACACAATTAATGCATAGTAAAAACCAAAAGTTATGCTCTATCAACATTAGACAAAATCAGTACACCCCTTTTTTAAAAAATGGGTTAAAAGTTAGAAACAAGGGACACAAGTTTCCATCACTTGTAACGTCGATTTTCGACATTGATGTTGGGGAGGAACATCAGTCTGGCGACAGCAACACGAAATCGTACGAAGGCGATGATTTTCAAAATTTGATTCGTTTTTGTTGTATGTATTTTTTCCCTACGGTTCAGGGTTACTTCTGAATCCAGGAACAAGAACTGAAAGAGGGTTCGTGATAACGTTGGAGAGCGGTAACATTTATATAAGGTGTTACAACTGCCATCGATATTGTAATCTCCTCTGTTTTCATCCAGACTTCCCTGATGAAAACCTGAATGAAGAGGACCTTCAGTACTTGAGTGAGCACGGTATACTGTGTGATCTATGTTGAATTATTCAACAGTTCTTTTAAGAACCATTTCACGCTATACCTAAGGCTGATGCACAGTGCAACCAACGGCCCTTTTAAGGGCCACTCAACACTTCCCAGAAGAACTGCTCACTTGAGAATGTTGATTTATAAACATGCAAAGGTTAAACTAGTCGATCGTTGCAGAGGCGCATTTTTAATTCGAACAAAATTAATATTTTTCTAAACCAAAAACGTTATATAAGTATCTTTTGCTCTCACAGGTACTCCTTGGAACTTGTGCACAAACATACGTTCGTAGTTTTCTCAGTAGGCCTATGTGAACCATAAATCAATCAAAAACTGTCCGATAACTATGCTGCTATTGGGCAAGCAGACGACATAATCAGTCGACACCGACGTTTCAATTTTGTAATTAATTACCAGTAGCATTGCCAAAAGTACTCACAATACCAACACTTCTACCATTGAAAGACTTTGAAAAGCGTTTCAATGCCGAAATTAATTTTTTTTCGCTGTTTTGGACAGTAAAGTAGATGCAAATATTTTTCGTCAAAATACACTAACCGGAAACTGTACCTGAAATGTCAGGAGTGTGGCGGCGCCTCTTGGCTAGCACGTAAGAAAATGCCGGAGTTGCGAATCTGTTGTCTATAATCTATGTTTATACGAGATAATGGATATACTTCTTTGTTTGTTTGTTTGTTTTTGTACTTGTTTATAAATGATAATAAATATCTAAAAAAAACACCAAACCCGTTTGCTTGTAACAAAGAAAAGTCTGTCATCGTTTTGAAAATAGTACGCTCGTGACACGCGCAAGCGCGGTTTCCTGAATTTTTGCGACATTTCTCAGGAGATGACGACAGCTTTGCAGCAGCAAAATTTGTTTTTGCTGGTATTAAGGTTATCTCAAACCTTATTTATAAAAATTGGCCATTTTTACAATATTTCACGTGTTTAACAAAATACCTTATCCTCGGGCGATAATTCTCCAAAATCCACTCGGGCTCTGGATAACGGGTGTTAACGACTTCGCCATGTAATAATCTATATGTCTCGTTGATATCGCATCTTCCACACACTTTTTTATTTGTTTTTGCCGGTAATAACACACAATGATAAATAGGTATGACGGAATGCACGACAACAGGACACATACAAGCACGCGCACACACAAAGACGCACACACACACAAACACACACCGAAGTCATTTTTGTGGCTGCTTGGAATAGGAAAGTTTTGAGGCTTGGCTATCTCATTATATGAACTAAGAGCTGTTTCTGGGATCATCTGTGTGTATGCCTATTTGTTGCTTGTTCTGATGTAGTCCGGTGACTTACGTTGAAATCACCGTTTTATTACATGGCCTAGGGAATGGGCTACTCCGATCTCCTTTGACTCGTGATTCGTCACATGACCTGAAGTAGCATACCACCTAACGAAGACTGGTAAATCCAACTAGAGGACAGCGAGATCGCTTCCGTTACTTCTAACATCAAGCTGATGCCACTCGGTAACCACAGCACCTCTACAAGGTTACACTTCATGTATTGTACTTTTGGCAATGCTTCAGAGCGCTCAATTGCCAACTCAAACTGTAGCGCTGTCTGATTTTACCGTCTGCTTGCATTTCTTACTCCGAACAGTTTGGGATTCATGGTTGCTGTACCAACAAAATTCCAAAAAACGTATTTATACACAAATTATATAAAGTATTCTCAAATGTAAAAGATACTTATTTAACGTTTTTGTTTGTGAAATTTATTAATTAAATAATTTCAATCGCATAAAAATGTGCCACTGCACCGAATTTACCGGTCCAACGAGCTTTATTTAAGAAGATAACGTTTTACGAGGGTTCAAAATCTTTAAATACGGATGTGAGTTTAGCAAAATCGCCAATGCAATAATTTAAGGAACACACAGCGCGCGTTTTGAGTTTACTGCACGTTGTTAAGGCGCAGAACTTCTTTTAAATCTGTAACTTACTGTATTGAATTTTAGACGATTCCCAGGGGCGTGCTCCCTATTAAGCCGTCAGTCCCGTAGTTAATCAAACAATCAATTTTTGTCAATCTCGGAAAATGCCACGCATTCCAAGTGGGTTCATATGTAATTATTTTTTGGCATGTTATAATCAGTTCCATTTCATTGACCCTTTCACGGTTTGTGATTAGTGGAATAATCGTCACTCATGCCACCTGACGGTGTACGTTCAGCTGTTTTCATTGTTTGGTTTCATTTTGTTATGGGTCACCGGTATCACACATTCCCTTATAATGTAGCACTTCATTCTGTAAAAAGAATAGTCACGAGTGTTTTAACTCCAATCTGTGGTCGACAGAATGAACTAACTGTACAATCGTTGAAATTATTTTATTTTCAAAAGCTGTTACAAATCTCATAAGTCTGTGCCAAAGTAAACATTGCAAGCCCTACACATATGTGAATGCGTACGAGGAAAACAAGCCTGTCGTTTGGTTTACTTCAGTCCGGTAGACCTCCAGGAAAAACTGTGGGGTCCGACTACGTCACTCTAACGGACGGCAGACTTTACCCAAGGGACCGGACTGAACATTTAAATTGCATGGGCAAGAACGCAGAAGAAAACAAGTTTCCTTGAAAATGATTAAGTGACACTCCTGGAGACCTTTTTGTATAATTACCTAAGCGATAATGGGTTTCAATTCACGATGAACAGAAACATAATGCTTTCACAGATACAATTTGCAATTTTAAATTGTCTGTGGACACCATATTTCATGTTTTGGTGCAAAATAAGTCTTGTCGACTACCCCTGCTTCGTGTCAATGTGCACAGTTTCCTGTACTTTCCACAATGCACCACTCTCCCAAAGTGTCCTGTGTCAAGCAGCGCACACGACGTCGGAGGTACTTTTTTAATTACACTGATTTGGATGAGGTATGTGGAACATGATGCTGATCAAATTCTAGAAAGCCCAGGTAACTTTTTTTCTACTAACATTAATGTAAGTTTGTACGAGAAAGCAATCTGCTGAAGAGATATTCAATAAATTTTACGGGTGTTGTGCGAAGTACAACTTTAAATGGTTCCAAAAGAAATTATGCATTTGTGGCCCAAAATATAAACCCTTCACTTCCATTAAAGATATTTCTTATATAAAGTAATCTACCTTAGACACAACCTAAATCAACATCTCAGCTGTGATCATCGTCAACAGAGTTTGCATGCAGAACACTTCTATCGATATACTCGGTTTTTGGAATGTACCCTTTGCCAGCTTGGCGTATTTACCATACGCTTCGTTCAGTTTAAGTTCTAACGCTGTCTGTGAAAACACTTCACTTTTCTTTTGTAGTTTGTGCTACACGTCAAACAGTTTGAGAAGCATAGATCTCATTAAAAATTTATCAACTATAAATAAAATGCCATCGTATTCAAACATTTTATAACGCGTGGGATGACCGTTGCGTAATAAATAATCTTCAAATTCTTCTCCATCGTTCACATTTACACATCATCGACGACTTTAGTGTTCACTCCTTCGACTTCGTATGAATGATATTTCGAACACAAAAGAGGAACTGCCACCAGGTGATCATTCAAACCCTAACGGAACACCAATCAATCTTAGAGACTCTATCCTCTTTCTCAAAAGCGCAATCCCCAGCAAGCGCCTCTGATGTCCCAAACGTTGCATCCAAAGCGACAGCATATATGTGCCATAACCTTCAGCGACACTGATCTTTTCTTGCGCATTTGGTGCTTTAGACGATTAGGAGTCGGTGGTTTGTCAGTCAACAATGTGCTGCCTGTCGTTATGTGATCTGATAATACATGGCGAGCTGCAAAAAGCAGGGTATTGTGTGTGAAAACTACAGCAAATGGATGGATGGATGGATGGATGGATGGATGGATGGATGGATGGATGGATGGATGCCTGGATGGATGGATGGATGGATGGATGGATGGATGTATGCCTGGATGGATGCCTGGATGGATGCCTGGATGGATGCCTGGATGGAAGGATGGATGCCTGGATGGATGGATGGATGGATGGATGGATGGTGTGGGTGGATTTGGGTGGGTGGTTGGATGGATAGATGGATAGATAGAAGGAGAGATGGGTGGATAGATTCGACAAAAGAAAATAAAAAGCACACAGTAAATGCATATAAAAGTAGTTAAGTTATTTCCACACATAATAGACCGGGGATAACACAGAAACGACTTGCTTACCTATGGTCCCCAATACAGGCTGTCCTAAAAATATACTCAACCTTAAAATAACAATATCTGTTTATTGACCTAGCAACAAGAATTCTGGTTTAAATTCATGAAGAGGTGATGAGGTAGTAATTTTAAAAGATGTTTAAATTATTGTTGAACCTGTCTTTTAATTTGTTTTTGCACTTCCTCGACGTTTTTGAATTTTCCAGGGACTTTGTGCATATAGAACACGTGGCGTCTCACGCACCAGGGAGTCTAAAATCAAATTACTAATGTCTCGACTTTTAGGAAATTTATATGCTTTTACAGAGTTAAAATCTATAGTTTTGTACATATTTTTCTAAATACGCAGACTTGTCGTGAACCTAATTAAAATTTATACAATGGTATTGTTATAAATCAAGGCGTTGTTATCGTTCATGTAAGAATCATTTGTCTTCATACACGTCATATGTTGGTAACATCACGTGACCTATAGTTAATCTGAAAAGATCTCTGCCCCGACCGGGGTTCGAACCCAGGACTTTCTGATTATCATGTACACGCTCTTGCCAGTGAGCTATCTGTTTGGATTTCTATAATCGACCGGTGGTCCCGGTAGCTCACTGGGCTAGGGCGTCTGCGCGGTTCGAACCCCGGTCGGGGCAGAGCTACTTTCAGGCTTTTCAGACTTAGCTACATGTGACGTGTGGAGTGTATGAAGACTAATAATTCTTGCCTATACTTAAGAAAATTGATGAGGAGTTTTTGGTCAACGTTATTTCTTTTAGCTGCTGAGCGATTTTCAACAAATCATATTTTCTTAACCGTACTGTTTTCGGCTTGACATAGCTGTACTGACTTAAAGGCGAAGGCAACCTTTTTTCCATATCATTTTTAGCAAAAATAAGGTTCGTTGATTATGCCAGCCATATTTTTCACTTATGTACTGCTTTTCGTAATTTAATTAATTACTCGTCGTCTACTCCGGAAGTGACGTTTTGGAGGCAAGAATTTCGCGCCAATTCCTTTTCAGATAGTCTGACTGTGAGAGCAGTCGAGCCAGTCATTGTTCTACCTCGGTAGTGATAAGTTCGGTCGTCGTTTGCTTTTGCTTACGAGTCAGTCAACATGCGTATGTTGATGCGTACTGGGGTGTACTCATTGTCGTCTCACGTACAGAGGAAGAACTGTCCCACTTGCCCGAGTGTCCCGCGACACACTCCCACTGGAGGGTGATCTGAGCACCCAAACTGCTTACATCCCGCCGTGTTACTCCCTCGCCACACACCTGGCACCTTCCAAATAGCTCCAATACAAGTCCACAATAAACTTATCAAACTTAGGCTCACCGATCTGTTCATTGGATGACGAACTGTCCTCTTCACTGGGTGTCGAACTGGGCCTGTACTCCGACTCCCACAACTCAACATCGCTGCAGGGCTGCTTACAGGCTCTGGGCTAGAGACAACAGCACAGGGCGAATCACTGCTAGTTCCCGGAATTGCACGCAATGGGGTACGTTCGGAGGCACGGGTGACAGTAGATGAAGCGCCTCCAGTCACTGTATATAGTGGCTACATCTCGCGAAGCTTCTCGCTTCAAAAACACACTTCTCGGAGTTGGCGACGGTGCACTGCCGGGAATCAACAGCGACGGTATGGTACCCTTCTTCAGGCGTTGTTTCGCAGGGACCTTCATCAATTCAGCGTACATATCTCTGTAATAATCTGACGGCAGAAAATGCTTGCCACACACTCGGTAACCCTTCACTGGTTTGTACGTTGCGTGGACGGGTAGCGCTGCGTTCTTCACATGAACGAGCTAGCCAAGTACGGCGAAGTGTGTCATCCTTCGGAAAGCGACGCAAGGTACCCAAAGCGCGTGTGAGACGATAATGAATACATCCCGGCACGCAGCAACAGCGTGGCATGTTGACTGTCTTGTAAACAAAAGGAAACGACGACCGAACTTATCACAACCGAGGTAGAACAGTGACTGACTCGACAGCTCTCACAGTCAGACTATAATGAAAAGAAATTGGCTCGAAACTCTTGCCTCCCAAAACGTCCCTTCCGGAGTAGAGGACGAGAAATTAATCAAATTACAAAAAGCTGTAATTAAGTGAAAAATGTGTCTGGGATAATCAACGAACCTTATTTTTGCTAAAAGTGACAAGAAAAAAGGTTGCCTTCGCCTTCAACCAGTCAGCTGGCTTTGTATAACTGAACGACAATAGATAGCATTGAAACACAGCTGTATACTACAAATCTTCAGGGTTGGAACGAATTGGTATGAAATAAAAGCTGACACGCAGTTGACATTAAAGCAACACTCCTTCTTAAATAAACTAAATTGGTTGCCGATGATGACTTTTAATTAAACCACAGACAGACATGGGAAAAGGAAGAACGTCATCTATCAAATCCCCTGTGAATGAAATGTGGTAAATCCTAGATCGGTGACGGAAACACTAAAACCAGTGGTAATCAGGGTTGTTGATCACCCGAAATGCTGCAGAGAAGGCAACAGCTCATCAGGAGTAGCAGAGCACATGTGGACAAAACAACACAACATCCCGTAAAATAACGTCAGGATACTCGACGGTTAAAGGACTAAAAGTAAAATCAATGAAGCTGCGCACAAGAACCTACAGCAAGCAGAAGAGACACACAACTTTCTCTCCATAGGCAATAAAGAAGACTAGTTTTAATAAACAACCCTGGATTAAGTTAATTGACCACTCAGTGGCCTAGTTGTTGGAGTGCTGGACTAATAACCGGAAGGTCCCAGGTTCAAATCCTGTCGTGCACCTTGAAAAATACCATACGAGTGTTTACCATGAGCGTAGCAGATGCACGTGATTCGTTTTTCTAAAAACGCTATAACACCAGAAAATGGTCGGTAAATGACCGACTGAAACGTTGTGTCAATGTAAATAAGTTGGGGCAAATAGACCTGTACATATTTGAAATGACTACTACAGCACCTACTCTTAGCGTTTTTAGGAATTTAAATTTAATTTTATCACGATTAAAAATAGCTGTGTATGTGGAAAGTATTCAAAATTCTGTAAAAACTCGAAATCGAAATAACTTCCCTAGTTAATATTCCAAACAATTCAAAACCGATCTGAAATGGTAAAAAAACAAGGGTTCACCAACTTTAACTAGAGAAACTTGAGTCATAATCCAGATGATAAGCGAGTGATCGTGCAAACTGCTCACAATGTCACTAGAGAAGAACGCTTTGTTTTGGCTTACAGTGTATCTCACGAAATAAATACAAAAAAGAACAGCGTGGGATTGAAATCATTGAGCAGCAACTGAATTAGTTTTTGTCTCAGAAAATTAAAGAAAATGAGAAAAGTAGGGGCAAATTTGAAGCGTTGAAATACGCGTACAAATTATGTTGTAGCCAAGTATGATTAAAAATCTGACAAAATGGCTTCATGTTCGAAAATGCTCACCAGACTCTAAATGCTAGTAAAAGTTGGATTCGAGACAACTTGTCAATTCTCGATTTTTGGTTTGTTAAAGTGACATCCTTTGAGTCGAAATGGTGACCACTTCGCTGAATCCAAATTTTTTTCAGAATTTTGGTTCGCTGCTAAATTATAAAATACTCAACACTACAAACGAACTGCAACCACTTCTCGTTTGAACTGTGCGCAAACTTGTGAACAAGAATCGGCGAAATCATGAATTAACCAACATGACGCGCTTTAATCCCTAAGTGGTTTCATGGTGACTAAGTAGATGAAAGTTTCTTTTCGGTTTACACCATGTAAATCAATTGTTCTCAGCGTTTCAAAACTCGTGCTTGTTACTTCGTCAAGACTGATAACTAGCAATTGTTTTCGGATAGTCATCATTCCTGACGAAGAAACAAGCACGAGTTTTGAAACGCTGAGAACAATTTATTACTACATGGTGTAAACCGAAAAGAAACTTTCACATAAAGCGCTCTATTACATCACTCAAAGTTGACGCATGTGATCGCTCCGCAAATTTAAGTGTATAGTAACAGGCTAACGGTAATGTCTTTGGGCCGGTAACCAGGTTACTTCACGCAAATAAGTGTGTAAATTTTAATGATATTAGTTTTATGTCAGATTTTACTCAGATCAATCCAAAGCTTAGTCGCTAAACCAACCACAAAGCATGCAGAGCTGAGTATTGGATACCTAAAGCTGTATGTTTATAAAGCTTTGCACCAAACCGAGCAATCGTCATGGAAAGAAACGTCATCTTAATTTAGGAAATGGGCAAAACTGTAACAAGAGTAACCATAGAGAAAATGTGTGTAGGAACCGATACTTACAAGATTTTTCTAGCACGTAATCAAATCGACGACTTACTGACCGTTTGCTTAAACGACAAGAGTGAGCTATCAGTCTCATAAATGCCTTGTTGCATCTTCTACTTCGTTGTTCTGGAGGAAGAGTCAAAACTGTGCACGTGAGCATCGTTATGAAGAATATCGGTAGTAGCTGCACCCTCGTCATCTGAAATAAATTTAAACGATTCCTCAAGCAAGTATGCTAACACAGGTCGTAATTCTGACTACAAGACTTGCACGTTCAAAAACGACCCGTGCAAACACGCGCCGCGCATTCACACAATAAGGTGATTAGGTACACTTTCTGGCTTATAAAGTAAGCGCAACCAGCAAATGTACAGAAACGTTTGCCTAATGAATTAGTTTGTTTTACCATACGAAATCACAGAATGAGTCCCTTCATTTGAAAGATAGTTAAAATAGGAACATGCGTATGTCATGCACATCTGTATTTGCGTTTCCTATTGACCGGTTCACTGAAAGTGACGTGGCGACCATTTTGTAAACCCCAGAAACTCAAAACTCAAACTTTAAATCCTCTATTAAATTCAGCCTATTTTGATGTAAATTGTGTCATGTTGAAAGGTCTCGTTTGTGAATAAATTTTGAAGATGTAACCTTACGTTCAAATTCCTTTTTATGAAATGAAGCGGAAACGGTAGGTTTAAGTATCTTTAAAGGTCATTGGGAAAAGATGCACGACTAGATCCCGTCTTTATAACCCAGAGACGCTTATTTTAGTGAAAGTGTTTGTTTCTCTGTTTAGCTTATCATTACGTGTAGGCCTACCGTAAACGAATTCAACACAAGTGTCCGAAGCCGCTTGTTCTGAGGCCCATTTTTATCACAAACCACTGAGGTACAAAAAAGAATTGAGGTTTAAATCTTAGACATATAGATCAACAAGTCGAAAATTGTTTCAGCTGTTTCTAGAAGCCGTCTGCAACGGTGCGTTCATTTGCACTAAACATCTTCTTACGAAACGCCACACACACACTCCTTCCTATACGATCAGAAGTCGAAAATGACCAGCCGTTATCCGGCTAGATGACCACTCCGCAGTGGAACAGGAAGCACTTGGTAGCCACCACCATTTTTAGCATTTTCCGCATTCTTGTTTACAACCAAGAAACACATCAATTTTCTATCATTCCATTCTCACCCGGGTCATAACCATTTTCACCTTAACTCCATACAGGCCACTAACCGAACTAATTATGGTTGCAATTTCTTCTGACCGAGATCAGAATTTATTTCTCACCACAATGAAATACAGTTCCGACAGCCGACTGCAGAAGTATAGAGACTCTGTTTACGGTAGTGTCCCAGACTGGCAAGTCGACCATTATGAGTCCATCACGCGTTATTTCAAATCCACTAAACGTTTTCTAGTCAGTAAAAAGTCCTAACCTCATGCGCGTTCATTTTTAAACATCTTTGGACATCTCTCGTTTTCGTAACTGATTCTTTGATAGTAAGTTTTCAAGGTATGCTAATTACAAGCTGTTGGTTACGTAATAGTAATCCTATGAGATTCAAAGAAATTAATCTGCAAAAGTGTTTGAGCGCCACTCCTATAGATTGAAAACAACTAAGCAGGCATTCATTACCTCTCAGTAGTAATATTAATCTCCTTTGATCCAGACCTTCAAGTGTCCGTCGATTATGACTTAACCAATTTTAACGTGCATCCAAAATGTCATTATGGAAAGTCTTTAATGGCACAAACTGTTGAACTGGGATCACGGCGTGCATCTGTCTAATTTATACTGTGTTAGGGGTCATACTAGTATCAAATATCGTACAAATACTAAATAGATAATATTACGCAAAACACATTTTTCTAAACATCACTTTCAATAACACGTACTTCTGTACGTTTTTAGTGTGAACGTTCTTCAAATGTCATCCGAAAAGGTTTTGAGGTAATCAGTGTATGTCGTGCCGTGTGAATGGTCCAGCAAATGACATTAAACGTTTCGCCAATTATAAATCGCGAAATAATTCCGACCTTTTAGGCATGGGATTCTCGGAGAGACGCTTATTGAAGAATTTAAATTGTCCTATCGATAATGCTTTGAAGGCATATACTCGGATGTTCCATGTTACATAAACGTACAATTTTAAACCCTGGTTACACTCCTATAAAACTTATCAAAGTGCAAAAAACGACCTCACTGTCAAGGAAACAGCAACAAACAGTGGATGTGATCTTGAGTTTTTCAACATAACGTAATTGCATGTCATTAAACATTTCTTTGGCAATAACACTTGTCATAAAAAAATGAACTTTAGATAGACTATACTTGTTATGTCTACTTTGAAAACGCCGAAAAAGCAAGTTCGATTCAAAACAATTGCCGTACGATAGGATTGTATAAATGGAATAAATTTCAGTAATTAAAAAGAAACTATATTTCCATTTCGATTCGATATACTAAAATTAGATTAATTACAAGATTCACCAATCTTATTATGCTCAGAGAAAATAAGGCTACACAGATACCGTGTTTGCAGTCCGTTAGCCGTGTAGTTCAGGTACTTTGACAAAAACAACCTGTGGGGTATTTGGCCAAAGCCGTAGAACGACTACTATAAAAATGCTAGCTAACCATTTGAAAATGTGGAAACTCAACATTAGCGTTACGAATCATTTTGAGTGCGTGATAGGTCGTTGTTGTTGAGACCAGACTACTTGTCATTTTATGCCTTAAACATGGTCTCATGCTATTCCTAACTATAGGTTCGTCTCAGGCTCAGAACCACCACTTCTCATCTTGGAGCTCAGTTCCCATGGTAAATGGTCTAAATTAAAAGTTTTGACAGAAGGCGAATCACTGCAGCATTAAGAGAACCAGTGTTTAGAAGTATCAGAACCGTTGAGCTTAGCATTATAAATCAAATCATCTTAACTGGATATTTTGGAGCACATAAATTATTTGACAATTTTGGACTAAAAATGCAAATTGGCATTGGTAAATAAATATAAAATGTAATGCAGTACTAACCTTAATATAAATAATTCCGTTCGGTTTTCTCCGTACTAAAAATTCACAGAAATGTATCTTACACGCACACAGTAGCATCGCGGCTTTTCCCTGGGTTCCATACGAACAGAATGCCCCAGAACCACAACGGCGGAACAATCCGCACCACTTGTTACGTCACAAGAATCCGTGTTCTAGAATTTAGAACGTCGTTTAACATTTCCCGACATTTTCTGGCGTTGTTAACTCGAAGTATTTACAAATCACAAATCAGAGTATGAAAATGCGTTCATCTTTTTCTTGTTCCCCGCTTTTTTGTGAAGTGGTCATTTTCGTTCGCCAAGAAAATAGCTTGAATGTTTTGCAAATGTAGATTTAATTTTAGTTTAGCTATTAATAAATCAACTACACTGTTACAACAAAAGTTAACAAGATTATCGTAGCTTAGTGTTAAGTTAAACTCCAACGTATAAAGTATTCTGTCTGGACTGCATAATCTCGTATACAAATAAGCAGTATATAAACACTAATTTAAGCGAATGTCGGGAAAACATCGAGTTGGAAGCCGGACCCGTTGTGGAAGTGCAATATTATGTAACGCATTCCTCGCTCGATCCCTTCAGGGTTCGTCTAAGAAACTTAGGGTTCCTAATTACGAACTAAAAGCCGAAAATTAATCGCACAGTGTCAGATATTCAAAGATTTTCCCATAATTGTGCTACGGACAACGATCACCCTGATACATAAACCACACGTTTTCCTGCTACATATATAAAACTAGGCCGCCTATTGTGCTTTTTTTAGCACACATACATTGTAAAGTAATGATCATTTCTTTTAAAAAAGTATTGTTGTTTTCATAAATTCTCAAGCAATTTTACAGCAAATTAACAATTGTACCAACAACATAATATAGGAAAACAGATGTAAGTCTTTATGTTGTTGGATGGATACGTGGCTTTGTTGTCTTAAACCACAGAAACCGGAATTTGTGACTTCCTGTTCCATATAGTTTTTAGTGGCAGTTTTCCGACACAGTCATGTTTTAGGCATTAATGTGTTTTTGCTGTATGTCGAATATTGAATTTAAACAATTTGTCGAGTGACTGTTGTCATGTCGTTTGTTGGTGTATTACAACTTTAGGATAATAAATTGATGGGAAATCACAGAAATTTTCCTAAAACTTGATTGATTTGAAAATTGCTCAACACTTTGCTCTTCTTAGCGGCATTGTGTGTACTTGGCAAGGTTAAAGCTCAAGACACGTTCTTTGAAACAAAAGCATTGATAGTTTTCTTATATTATCTTATTTTCACGATGTCCTAAGTCAGCAACTACTCCAAGCACGTGCACTAAATATATCATCAATCGAACCGTGTTGGTGCGCAAAATTAGCGCATGCACCTAAACACTTGAGTAAAGCCAAACAGAACAAAACAAAATATCATTTGAGCGAAACGTGAGGGCAACGGTTGGCAACGTTTCGATTTGCATTCAAATTATAAATGAAAAGTTCTAAAATAGACGGAAGTGACTCAAAATCACCCAGTCCGCCACTCGAATGTCTACAACAAATATTCGACTAGATCTGTACCTCGAATTTCAGACGCATGCACTTAAGCAAATGTTTTTGCATAAGCGCATTATTACGGGTATGCATTGGAACAAACGTCGAATGTTGTCTTATACGGATAAACATCTCTATACGCATCAATTGCCAGGGGTGACCTCCACTCGGGTCGTGATCAATCAGCAGAAATAATAGATAATGGTAGAAAATACGCTCAGGAACTCTATACCGTAGCTTGTCCCAGGGTACTTGAAAGGTTGCATAAATTGTTCAGAGTCACTTTCAACAAATGCGTGTAATTCCAGAATTTAGGTATAAAACTTACGAAACGCGTACTGTCCGGGTAACGAACTCATAAAACTTGGAAGTTGCGTCAGAGGAATCCATTCGTGTTTTTGATTTGACATTTGATCAGATCAACAAGTCTGTTCTGAGGTCATAAGCATAAATTTTTGAATGAAACTGATCTCTTGGGACACATAGTTCAGACATTCTTGAGTCGCCCCAGGAGTGTGTAATTTACCACAAAGATTTTCTCTTTCAAGTTTGAGCTTAATTTGTGAAATCAGAATGAAGATCCTAAAATTCGGTAACAAGAGCTCAGAATGTTTTGGAAGCGAGGTTCAGCGCTTTCGCTGAGGCGATGAATGAACCACTCTGCCCGTTACCTTCAATACACCGTTATAGTCGGTGCGAGCTGAACCAGTACCGGGTATTTCCATAAGCAGGCTCTTGCTTTTAACCGTTGACGCCAATGATGCATTAGCGGGTGACAGAACGAGGATTGGTTGAAATAATCAAAACTGTGTTTAATATCCTTTTAACTAACGGTAACGTTGATTTAATCAACTTCCCTTACTACAGACATTGATCCTCATTCCACTGTATCGATGCCGATGGCACGTTTCACGTTGATAGACATCCTGTTTTGGAAAGTACGCCTCGGCTGAAACTGGTAGTATTAAAAGGTTAAAATATGTCATTTCCACTAAGCACCCTGGGGCTCACTATTAGAAATTCCCAACATAATGAATGCTCTGACAGTACAGTGAACACAGAGACCATCTTGAACATTTGGATAGAAGGTACTTACTTCCTCATGACCTTTCAACAAGTTTGCAGAAATTCTCGTTATCCTAGTAACGAGGTTACTTAGCGCTCTGAAAAATGACCATTCGGGGGTTTTTATAAATAGAAATTGAATGAACACAGGGGACGCATACACATCACTTGACTTAGAATGTATATTTTTAACGACTTCGGGTAAGATACAATTTGCAATCAGTTAAGACTCAAAAACCCAATACCGTGTAGCGTTTTTGATCTGTTAAATGACTAACAAATTTTTATTTTATTCATACAGCTATCGACAGAGTGGAATAAAGGCAATAAATCCAGCTCTGCCTGGCAAAACACTGTGAAAACTGAACAGTGCATTCTCAGTAAGGTCTGGTGTCAATCGGATAAGCCCCACCTAGCGGTTGACTTAAACTGCAAAAACATCTCGCTGCGCCTCGTGAAGGAGTACATACCAAAGCTCTGTGGATAAACGTATGTTCTAACATCAATGCAATACAAACAACAGAAATGGGAAGCTGATCACATGCAAAATAGTCGGTGAAAAAGATACGACTTTTTGCTAAATTTTTTGAGAATGTGTTGTACACTTGTCATGTCTATCTCAAATTCAACAAAGGTCAGACAAAAGTTTATGGCATTTGGCTACGAAGATCTAGCACAGGGCCCAGTCAGTTTCCTCAGATTGGATAGAATGTATGGACTCAAGACTAATTTGATATTTCAAACCCTCATGTCTATGTCCTACGAGGGGTTTTGCCTTAAGAGAAAGGCGGACGAAGGTACGATGTTAAAGCTGCATTTCGTCGTGCTTAGCTAGTTAAAAATGAAAATCGATTGGTCCGTTTCTCTCATCACGAAACCGGTCTTTTAGTATTCGTTGCCGAGATGGGATTCCATTTCCGTTGCCACCTTAAGTACTAAGCAATGCGCGAATGCGTCATTTTCAAATTCGCAATTTTAGGATTTGCCAAATCCAATAAACCTTGAAGAGTTTTTTGACACGCTGATGGTTTCATCTTTTTGCGTGAAATCAACTTTAAAGAGGCATGAAACGCGAAAGATCGACAAAAACATCTTTTATACAATTCATAACGAAAGCACCATCTCGCAAGGTCTAGTACAGAGTAATTCACTTTCCCATGTGAGGAAATTTCCAGCAAAATCAAAAAATTCACGATTTTTGAAATACACGCGAAGGAAAAACTTTGTGGTTACCACAGAGTTTCTAATCTCCGTCTCACTACGATAAATGCGCGAGTACGCTCACAGTTGCCTGAAGTCACTTGAGGTCAAAGGTCACATTTTCCATATAAGGGAAATGTGCTACGTCTATGTCTTGCCATACCAAATGAGGAGACGTGCTTTGCCTTGTGAGAGAAAATCGAGGAAGTGGCTAGAAGTTGAAAGATCGTTTTTTAAATTTGAAACTAAAAGAAAGCGCTTTGATATGAACATAAATTAAAAATCCTTACGAACAACCCTAAAAGTACCAGGTGGCAGAGAACCACTTTCAATAATGCAATAAGCGGCCCTGTTATAATAACAGTAGCACGTAAGACTCAAGCGTATTTTTGAAATTCCTGATCTTTCTTCTTTCAGAAAATATTATGGTTTTACTGATTGACACAACAATCGGGGGGCTCATCAATGCTTCACGGTGGTGTTTTACTGAAAGACCTTTATGGTGCTGTTAGGAGGCTGCTTTCCCGGAGATACGCTATGCTTCGGGACGGATACTGTGATGCATTTCATTAGCGGATATGGGGTGAATTTGATTTTTTATACATTTATTGGCCAGACAATAAATATAACAAGACTAGTCTGACGGCTCGAATCTAGCCTTTACAAAACAGTAAAACAATAATTATTCGAAACATAAGTTGCAATAAATGTAAATTAATAGGGAAAAGGGGACAGGGGAAGGACTTTTGTGCACCTTTTATTCACACATTCACGCCGTGCTATACGATGCAAGAGCTAACAGTCAAGAGGCTTATATAAAATATAAATATCAAAATGGGTAGATACTGAAACATATATGAAAATAAACCGATACAAAAATTCTTATCTAATGCATAACATCGTGTAAAAACAATATGTACAAATTATCTAAATGTCAACATAAAAATAACAATAACGGTTGATTTTTGTACATTTCTAGGGTAATAATTAAAGACACGCGTGCAGACCTCTCCATTTATTTACATTTGTGTCCGAGGTATCTGTCAGAATAGTCCTTATAAATGCGAGTAATTTCAGCTTAAAATTGTTAAAAATAGGAGGCTTTTCCGCCTTTGTTCTTTGGTAGCTGAAGACAAGTGTGAGTGTATTCATGGGCGGTGCAGCACTGAAAAATAGTGAGGGATATGGCCTCCAGCCCCCTGTGGTGCACCGGCCATGGTATTACAAGTTATTGCGAAGTAATTTGTAATCTGAGTTGGGGTTTTTTAATCAGAATGATACTTAGATGTCAGAACAAAAGTAAAATAATATGAAAACGGTTTACGAATTTACAAAATTTGTCAGAGAAGGATATTCAATTTGTATAGAATAATGCTTCATATCGATCATTTACAAATTCAATGCAATATGCTGAGGTTAAAAATTTCAATATTATCACTTTCGCAAAATTTTTTAATGTATTGTTTATCGGTTTGGCAGATTAATAGTTCACATGGAATATGAAATCTGCCTTGTACAGATGTCACGTTTGGTTTTGGTGACGTAGTTGGCCTCGAAAATGAATTGCCTGGGTGTGGGCAACCTTTTTTCGTGTCATTTTTAGTAAAAATACGGTTCGTTGATTTTCCTAGACATATGCTTCAGATAATCACGGGTCTTGCACTACTCCGGAAGTCACGTTTAGGGGGTTAGGAATTTCCCGCCATTTCGTTTCTAGTACGTTCTAGTTACTATGAGAATCTGTTCTACTCCTGTTTTTGTGCCGGTCTCCTAAAATTGTCGTCAGCACTTCCCATCGGCGACAAACTAAGTTGTTAAAGAACTCAGTTACGCTGGATTTAAGAAACGTTTAGTTTGTAGTAGCTGTGGGTAGATACTGCTTGAGCCCGAGTAGGCCTATAGTGAGGCAAAATACAGACAGCTGTTGAGAGGGATGAGGCAGAGACTGAGGAGAGACGTAGTGACGTCTTGGTGCAAATGCAAGGTGTGCACTGTTATGCCGACCTCAGTGGAATGCCTATGCTGTTCCCATTGGATGGTGACCTGAGCACCCAAGCCGCTTGCATCCAGCTGTGTGACTCCCTCTCCACACACTTGGCACCTTCTAAATAGCTTCAATACTTTAGTGAAGTCCTCAATAAACTTATCAAAGCTTGGCTCACCGGCCGGACCTTTGGACGATAAACTGTCCTCCCCACTGGGTGTCGAACTTGGCCTGTATTGACTCCCACTACTCAACATCGTTGCAGGGCTGCTTACAGGCTCTGGGCTGGAGACAACACCAGCACAGGGAGAATCACTGCTAGTTCCCAGAATTGCACACTCTGGGGTACGTTCGGAGGCACAAGCGATAGTAGATGAAGCGCCTCCAGTCACTGTAGAGGCCACAGCTCGCGAGGCTACTTGCTTCAAAAATGCACTTCTCGGGGGTGGCAACGGTGCACTACCGGGAATCAACAACGACAGTATGGCACCCTTCTTCAGGCGTTGTTTTACATGAACCTCCGTCAATTCCGCGTAAACATCTCTTTCGTAATCCAACGCAAGGATAGGAAATGCTTGCCACACACTCGGTAATTCTCCACTGCTTTGTACGTTGCGTGGACGGTAACGCTGCGTTCTTCACACGAAGGGAACAAATACAGCGGAGCGCGTCATCTTCCGGAAAGCGGTGTAATGGCATACCCAAAGTGCGTGAGACGATAATGAGTACGCCACGGTACGCAGCAGCCGTGAATGACTGGCAAAAAAAATGTAAACGACAACCAAACTTATTACAACCCAAGTGAAACAATGAATGACTCGACAGGTAACACAGTCAGACTATATGAAAAAGAAATGGCGAAAAATTCTTAACCCCTAAACGTCACTTCTGGAGTAAGGCACTACTAATTAATAAAATTACGGGAAGCCGTTATGAATAGAAAAAGATGTCTGGGATAATCAACGAATCGTATTTTTACTAAAACTGACATGAAAAAAGTTGCCTTCTCCTTTAAACCACGCTTTCTACAGAACAAAGACAAGCTCAAATTCCTCACCTGACCTTTCTTGTCTACAGGCTACAGTTTCCCTTCGCGATGCCTTCTAACAGTAAAAGATATCGGCGACAATTAGCGGTATAAATGAGTCGGTAAGCAATATGTCGTATATAATTGCTTTCCACGGTTTTTCATTCATCTAATCTGCCGTAATCTACATTCGTGCAAGTAGCTATTCAAAATACAAAGTACGTCATTGGTAGGTAATTTTGGGAACCAAGGTTAACTGTGAATAAATGTATAACGCTGCGACGTAACTTTCTGATGGTGGCTATGTTTTTGACACATTGTAATCGACTGGTGTAATTGCGATTGCAACTGTATCTTTATCTATAAGTTTCTAGCTTCAAAGTGATTCCTTACCATTCGGCGGCCACGATCAAATTATAATGTGGATTAGGACAATGTGGTAGTTAAAATAGATTAAATGAAATGCATTATATTTAATGAGGTTTGCTGAGTGCAGTGTGATTCTTTGAATAATATCGTTTTATATTCCCTCCTTAACTATGTGTACTTTGAATTGTTCATGACGTCACACTGCAGTTGATTCCAATAAGAGGGATGTTTTCACCCGACTTTGTTTTTACGTAAAACACAACCAAGATTGCCATGTACCATAAAAAGGTAAACTAAGGTAATCTGGACTATCACCGTGTATACACCTCTTACATGAGCCAGTTAGATTTGTTAATACCAAATTGAATCGGTAGCCAACAGTTGTTTCGGGGAAAATGGTCATATTTTCGAAGACAGGGTATTATGGTCCTGACGGCCATATTTTGACGCTTCAGTAATTTAGAGACATTATAGTGTTTTGTATTCCAAAAAGTAAGCTTTTGTTTGTCTTTGCCACTGAAACCACGATGCAAGGAGTCGGTGCGAACTTTCGTCAGTCCTTTCATTTAAATCGTTCTCGTGAATTGTTTAGTTTGCACTGCTTAATTTGTCGTGAACTAAGCGAAGTCTATCAAGACTCCAAGCAAGAGAACAAACTTAACTTTGATTTCACAAAATTAACAATTTATTCTCAGCATTTTCGCGAATGGTCATTAACATCAACTATCACGACTGAAATTCATATGAATCTTCCAACTGAACACTTTGCTGTATTAGATGTTCATCCGTCAAATGTCTATCGAGGATTTTCGACTCAATAAGAGACAACCATTTCTCTAATCTCAAAAGAGAGATGCGATCTTCCGAATCCGTATAGGTTGCGAGTTGAGCAAGTTTGAAGATGAGATCTAAGATTTCTTGTCCGCGATTCACAACCGCACAGGCGGCGAGGTCATTTATGAGTACTCCAAGACTGTATATATCTGAAGCTATACTCGTTCGACTGCCATTCAAAGCTTCGGGCGCGATGTGCTCATATTTCCAGCGTTCTGATGGTGAGGTGTAACGATGCCTTGAAGTTAAAATATGATGTTTACGAAACAATTTTGGAACACTCTTCTTTGTGCCTGGCTTAATTTTCCGTGAATAACTTTGTAATTATCAGTGCTAGCAAATCCGAACACTCCATTATAAGATATGTAGTTTGAAAACAGACCTTCGTTGTTTTAGCAACTTAAATGTCCCAAACTACATGATATACACCGCAAAATTTGTAGATAAGAAACTCTGTACGGTAAACTGATTGGATACAATTAACAATTGGATCAGAACTGAATGAGTGGAATAGCCAATCTTCAGACAAAGATTCTTAAGAATTTGTTAACATGTGAGTTGCTTCACTCACCCAAAACTTCTACCAAAATAAACCTTGATTAAGATTAAGAAAATCAGCCAAAATTTTAATGCTAACTCAACAAATTAAGTGTTTACAGCTTAAACAAACAATTTTTTCAACATCAACATGGCTTTGGGAAAAAATATCAATCCAAACTGGCAATAACGGAACTAATTGTTAGGACACAAATGTATAATTCTCATCATCGTCGTCGTCATTGTCTTCATCATTATCATTATCATCGTCGTCATCATCATCATCATCATCATCATCATCATCATCATCATCATCACCATCATTGTATCTGCAGATCTCCGTATTGCATTGGACTTGTGTTTGAACACAAAATTATTGGATTATATTCTTATCCCTGCACTTTTTCGATCTCAACAAAGCATTCAATGCAGTTAGGCTTAACATCGTTTTAAGTTCATTGTATAGGATTCAAAACACGACATTCTACAACGGGGATGGACTGTTGCCAGAAATAAAGCTGAAATAGAAGTAATCAATTGGCCAAAGAACATATCGCCACAGACTATACGCGATGAAACTTATAAATCGTATTATGTAAGAAAAAGAAAGAAATCATGCTTTGTATTTTTCTTTAATCAGTAGATTTGAAAAACAATGGTCTCTTGTTTCACTGAAATTGGCGAGTTAACATTAGCCACAAGAGCACGGAATTGTATGAAAATATTACTCCCATACTGAAATTTAAGAAAAAAAAATAATAAACACCTCCGAGCTAGACTCCATCTCTACGTTATGTCGTTAATACGCACTTAAAAAACGTGCATCAAGTTAACAGCAGTGCTCGACAGGAATTGCTCGAGCCCTGCAACGAAGATATCACATTTGCTTCTTGTTCAAACAAATACGATAAAAGCTTACACCATTCCTCTGTGATCAGACGCACAGCCGAAGTCGATTAAAAGTATCTTAGGATCATAATTCCGTGACGTGGGCATGTCAATTAAAACGTTGTCCCACTTCACATCGTTGATCAAGACGCCAAGTTCGTGAATCTTTCGGAGAGCCTCGGTTATCCTCATGATTACTCTGATCCAGAATAATGGATGGCACACAGCTTCTTCCTCCATCAAATTACATACCGATTTCGAACCGGGGAAAAAGTCCACAAGCAGTGCAAATGACTTGCGATTGTTCTTGTCGCGAATGTATAGCAACCCGTAGACAAAAGGAACATAGCCCGTTTGGTACAAATGACGATAAACAACGAACTCTCTTTCTGCGTCCCCGTTGCCTCTTTTAGTGTAATATTTTAAGCACACTGGTTTAATGTCTCCGCTTTTCAGCGTTAATTCGCCAAGAAACACTTGAGACGTGGATCCTTGGCCAATGGTGATTATTTCTCCGCAGTCGTTTCTCTTGAACCTACAAACGACAACGTTTACTGTTTCAGAATATTATTCTACTAAAGTTTTGAAGATTACTGAATAGCGTGCAATTCGGAGAGAGGCCACAACGTCCATAGAATATGCGAGAATACATAGAGTAATTTTAAGCAAGCAAAACGTTGAGATATAGCCCGTTAAAAGGATACCAAACCCGGTTTTGGCCTATTAACAGATATTAAAACGACTTCATTTCCAGTGCTCTGAAACAATGCTCTGTATCCCTCGACAACCCTAAAACGTTTTGAGGAAAAATTGAAAACTCCTTTCAATGTTTGCAAAATGGGCAAGCGTGACCTACGCTTTTACTGAATTACACGGCAACTGTGAGAAAAGACTACCCACCAAGGACCACATTATCCAATTTGTGAGATAGAGGGTATGAATTTTTAGTTGATTCCTGCTTTTATCTTTCAGGATTGGCACCAATGATGCACCAGCAGGTGACAGAATCCCGGAGGATCGGTTGAAATCATCAAAACAGGGTTTAGTATCCTTTTATAAGTATTTGTTCGTTTTGATCCCATGTGAGTGTCTTATCGTTGTAGCAAATTTGTCAGACCACAAGAAGACAACGATTTGTACTTACTTAAATGAATGTGGATGAACAAGTTTTACTCCCGGTCGCTTTTTTGGAAGTGCATAAACAACTCGAATTTCTTCCTGAAGGCTCGTGGACGACATTGAAGCAGCACGTCTTTGCATATCCCCAAAGCATCCTATGTCCGCTGTAGATACTTTATTCGGCCACGATTCCACCGATAGTCTTTTTGGTGTAGTATTTTGGGGTCGAACAAAGTGGTCCTCCACGGTGAAACGAACTGGTAAAGACACGCTCCTTTTGGAGTTAATCGCCGTCGTTTTTGCTTGCACTATGGAACGAACAAGGTTCTCGTTGCGCGAAAATTCGTAGTCTCAATGACAAGTGAATCGTATTGCTGCTCTAATGTTGTTTATTGTTTCGATCCAACTTAATGCCTACGCAATATTGATTCAGGAAGTTGGAATGGAAATCAGAAAGGATAAAAACGAACGTTTACCTGCTGGTAAAGAAACATGTGGTCTAAAGGTCTTGGGATCAAGCAAGTCCTCTGAACTTGGCGATAATCGTGGTGTCAGCCGAAATCTATCCAAGAAATGTTGCTCTGAGGTAGTCAGAGAATGGCGTCCGGATTCCATTTTGCTGTATTCTGATAAATCTTTTTGTGTAGTTGATTTGTCCAGTCCATTTACCTTGGAAGGAGCATGTTGCAGGATTACTCGTTGACTGTTGCACAGAACCTGAATAAAACGGATTGCTTATTTATCGTAATCTATTTTGCCCGGGGTACGCCACGAGCTATGTTGCAGAGTAAAACAAGAGGAGGATTGCGAATATTGTCATTTATTATGACGTAATAGATAAAACTAACTAAGACTCTGCAAGATGGGCATGCAAAAAACGCCATAATGGCAGCACGGAATGCTGACATCGCCCATCCGAGGAAGCGCAACCCGGGCAATAACAAGGTTAGACTATGATAAAATATAGGTACTAAACAGGATAACAGGAAATTAGAATACATAAGTCTAGAATATAAAAAACAAGAACATAACGAAATGTAAGTAAAGTTAACTAGAACTAATGACTAGAAATTGAAGCCTGCAACTACAGGCCTTGGGCCACAGGCTGCAACAACAGACCTGCGAACGGGAGGAGGCCGGCTGCAACAACAGTCCTGACCTAGTGGGCTGAAACCACAGACCCAGAGGAGTGGGAGGGGCTGAAAAGCAAAGTGAGAGAAGTGGGGAGCTGCAACAACAGGCTCACCAGGAGTTCAAGAAGCCTGGGGAAGAGGAAAAGCAGACATGCGAATGTAGTTTTTTAGTGCGTCAGATTTCCAGCGCCCCATGCGCTGGATCACCGGTTCAGGGACGCCCCGGCTGGCCGCAGAGGTGGCGGCGCCAATGCGAAAGCTATGAGACGTATAAGCCTTGGTGTCGAGTCCTACAAAGGAAACCACTTTAGTTAACATGGAGTTGAAGCAGGAACGGGTAACCGGTGATCCACTGAGGTGTTGGAACAAGGGGCCAGGAGAGGGCTGAAAAGTAGACAAGTACAAGGTTAGGGCAGCTACTGGGCAATGGGGAGATTGGCTGGACGGAATTGTAAGTGACACTGGTCCCGAGCTGTGCTTGAAGGTCCGCATAGTGATGACCACAGAATCGCCAGAGGGGGGGAAGACGACGTCGCTGACCTGTATGACGTGGGAGGAGAGCGAGGAGGTGACTGTGAATTCACCGACCCTCAGGAAGGCATGGAAGGCTAAGAGGAACATAGCACGTGCGAGAACCGAGTCCGCAAAAGAGCCGAGTGCAGAAGGGCAGGCGTCAAACAAGCGGTGAAGCAAAGCGGAAGTAATGGGCATGCGTGTGTCAGAAGAAGGGCGCAGATTGGAAGTGCCTTTTAGGATTTTTTTGATAAAAAAGGAGGAAGTGGGGTCAGGGAGGTTGTCAAGCTTGTGGACAAAGCTAATGGCAGAGACATAGGACTGGATAGACGAGCTACTAAGCCCAGATTCGAAGAGATGAGAGATGTAGATGGCCAAGAAAGAGGTATTAATGGGCAAGGTGAGCGGAGAGTTGTTAGAGGAGAGGTGAAACTGTGCGAGGTTACGCAGGATGCGGGTGTAGGACTGAAGCGTGGAGGGGGCCAGGGAAGCCCGGAGCAGTCTGGTCACTCTGTCAGGAGGTGCTGTGGGATCGGTGTCGGATGAGGGCTGAGCCAATAACCCTGGGAAAAGGCGACCTGAAAGTTGAAACGAGAAAGTGCATCAGCAATGATGTTAGTGTAGCCGGGGATATGTTTTGCCCGAAAATGAACATTAAAGGTAAGAGCGGAGATGACCAGACGGCGGACAAGAGACATAATGGGGGCGTGGCGGGAGGATGTCTTGTTGATAATGTCAACGACAGCACGGTTGTCGCACAGGAAGAGGATCTTGTGGTTGGCGAGCTTTGAACCCCACAGTTCTAGCGCTATGACAATCGGAAGGAGTTCCTTGAAGGTGATGTGATGGTGTTGCAGGTGCTCGGGCCACGGGCAGGCAAACCAGGAGGCTCCCAATGTCGCAGCAAAACCCCCGTTGGAGCCCGCAGCATCAGAGTACAGTTTGATGGTGTCTGAAGATGTCCACTCGTCGAATAGGAACAGTGTTTTCCCATTGAAGCCTCGGAGAAAGATGGACCAAGCCCGAAGGTCCGCTCTCGCTTCTTTATTGAGAGTGACAAAGTGGTCTGGTCGCGAAATGCCGATGGTGAGGTTGATGAGTCGGCGCAGGAAGGCGCGGCCAGGCACGATGACGGAGCAGGCGAAGTTTAGTAGGCCAATGAGGGATTGAAGGTCACGAAGGGTAACCTTGCGGCGCTTTTGGAAGTCGAGCAGGAGGTTGGAAGCTCTGTCCACCTTGTCCTGTGGGAGAGAAGCAGTCATGGTGGTAGAGTCAAGGTGGATGCCATAAATGGTGATGGAGGTGGTCGGCTGAATTGTCTTGTCGTGGTTGATAGGGATGCCTAGAGAGTCGCAGAGTGATATGAATGAGGCGAGGTCCCGGGAGCATGTCGGCGAGGATGGGGGGCCCACGAAGAAGAAGTCATCGAGGTAGTGCGAAACGCCGGCGACCTTCAATTTGGTTTCCAGGATCCATTGAATCGCAGAACTGACCTTTTCGAAGATGTTGCAGCTGGAGGCACAGCCAAATGGCAGGCACTTGTCGTAGTAGAAGTTGTTGGCCCAGGAGAGACCTAAGAGGTGGTAGTCGTCAGGGTGCACCGGTACGATGCGAAAAGCGTCCTTGATGTCGGTCTTAGCCATGAGGGAGTGGCGCCCAAACCGTTGAACCAGGCGGATAGCGTCCGTGATGGATTGGTACTGGACTTGGGAGAATTCAGGGGGTATGAGGGAGTTAACTGAGTTAGAGTGACGAGATGGGTATGACAAGTTATGAATGAGACGAAAACTGTTAGGGTGAGATTTAGGGATGAGGGCAAGGGGTGACGAAGAGAAAAGGGGGAAAGGGGGGGATGGGAAGGGACCAGGATAGCGACCCATCAGAACCTCAGTCTGGATTTTCTGGAAGGTAACTTCGGGATTACGTAGAGCTGATGGGTGGTTGGTGGGGGGATTGGAGTGACATATCGAGGAGGCGCCGAGTCTGAAACCAATTTAATTTACGTCACCAGTCTCGCCAAATTTTAAACTTGAGTATATGTTTATTTATAAAAAAATGTACATATAGTTTTCTTTTCCTAAAATTCAGGAAAACCAAGATAGACACCAAATGTTTTATTTCTCTCAAATGGTTTTCATTTTGCTCCAATCAACAACTCACGGGGTTGCCCCAATCACAATATGTATAAACCATTGTTTTAGCTCTAATTTTATATAATAAACATAATCTAAATTCATGTATTCAGAGGGAATTTTTTGATGATTTGGCTGATATCTCAGCTTTTATTCTACTATGAAAGAACACAGTCTTTAAAAAAGGGTGTCAAAACGAGTCAAAATCAGTGATTTACACACAGTGCATGTTCACTGTTTGTGTATGAAGCGTTAAAGGGCTTCTTAGGTTCCTTTTCAGTAAATCATTTTGGTATAAAGATAAGCTAAGCAAAATTTTGAGATGTTTAATAAATTTCTTTGCCCTATTACATTTTTTCTTTTGCTTACAACAAAAATACAAATAATGAAACAAGTTACTCAAAAATTCAAACCATATATCAGACCTTTCTACACCATATTAAAATTTATTTTCCCTTACAAACCCCTCATTCAGGGTGATAATAAGTAAAAAGAATGTCCAAAAGCTATCGTTTGTGACGTGCCACTCAAAGTTGACGGCAGGTGACCTTCAACTTCTCTTGATATTAAAAATCAGTGGTTGTCATGACAACAGAAAAATTGATACATGTTGTGAAGTTAAGGCGGCATCACGCTTGTGCTTTCTGTCAGAAACCAAACTTAGATTTAGGACACTTGCCATAATAAAAGTGGTCTTAAATTGTTCATTAGTCAGATGAGGAATGATTTCCAGGCTATGAAAGAACTGCCAGTGACTTGAAATGATAAAAGTTTCCTCTGAAAAAATAACGACCTTTTAGTTCCTCTCAAGACTAGCGATCACATCTAAGGTGAGTAAGGAGCAAGGAAAAAGTCAAGGCGATTTTATAACGGTATGTGGCCTAAATCAAAGCTTATTCTTGACAGAAAGCAGTGACTTAATATTGCTTTATTTTCGTGATTAAAGTGTTTGGGTCGTAAAAGAAATGCCTATTTATCACTTCTAACTGAAACCATCTTTATGAAACACTGGACTACTGTGAACTACTTAGATCATGACTTGTGTTTAACCAGCGTATTACTTTTCTAAAAACCATGTTATCTCACCGGAGGACACAAATCCTTGATTTTATCAAACTGTGAGGAATTTCTTAAGGAACACGTGCTTGTGTGAATACTGCTCATGTTTCCTATTTCTCGGCAATTTGAAGGTAAAAAAATGGAAGTTATGCTTCCTTTTCGAGTAGGTTGATTTCAGAACTTTTAAAGTATACCGCATGATCGCGCACTGACGAACACAAGTAAAGTTTGAATAAAGACAACAACTTTTCTAAAATGTACCAACGTGTTTCGGCGGTAAAACATCCACCATTGTCTGAAGCTTTATTCAGAGAATGGATGCCAGGATGGCTACGGGTGCAATACACAGAAAATTCCAAAACACGCAAAAATATCAGAACAGGATTGGCTAGGAATAAGCGAATCACAACTCAGTGTAACAGTGTGAACGACTCATGGGAAATCTGTGCATTGAATGAGAGCGTTTCCGAACACTGAATGTGAATGGCTTCACGCAGTTTCAGGCGATAGCGATTAGTATGCTGCCTGCAGAGAGGTCGTTGGGAACACAGCTTTACGATTATTGACAGTGATACTAATCCCCTATCGCTTGAAACTGCGTGAAGCCATTCACATTCTGTGTTCGGAAACGCTCTCATTCAATGCACAGGTTTCCCATGAGTTGTTGACACTGTTCCATTGAGTTGTGATTCGCTGACTGCTAGCTAATCCTGATATTTTTGCGTGTTTTGGAATTTTCTGTGTATTGTATCTGTAGTCATCTTTTCATCCATTCTCTAAAAAATCTTGACAATGGTGGATGTTTTACCGCCGAAACATGTCGCTACATTTTAGAAAAATTGTTGTCTTTATCCAAAATTTTAAAAGTATACATTTCAACCAATCCTCGTCCCGTCTTCTGCCAATGCACCATTGGCGTGTCACTTGAGTTGTGCAAACATGATTCTATTAAAACACATTCTCAGTGTAACACAGAATGGGTATTACGGCTCTTTGTGGCGGGCTATCCCCACAGTTGTGGTGTAACTCGCCTAAAGCAATGGTCATGGTTGCTCCACGATCAGTATTCAGAACTTGCTCCAAACTTAAATTTTGAGGGTTGACTAGAGTTATAGAGCATTATTATGTTATAGAGTGTTGGATGAGAAACTGGAAGTCATTCGCCGGGACGAAACTGGGTTTAGTATTCTTTAAAATAATAAGATACTAGGTACTCTGTGCAGCATATTGTTTTAATCTTTCCGGCGCTTAACAATTTTGTTGGACCCTGGATTTGGGTGGTGTTGTTAAGAGAGTTGTTACATTACAAAACCCAGGCGTCTGCGTTGAAAGGTTCACAAACTATTTGTAAGCTTCTTCTTTGTTGAGATGAATTTTTCAAAGCAAAATTAATCGTGCCGTTTTTAGAAAATGGCAGCACCTACAGACTATCCTTAAACCGGCCTTAATAGTTTTTTTCCAGCAATTCCGTGTGGTGCATCATCTGCTGCAATACTTTGCATTGCAGCACATAGCAAAACAATTGAATTGGTGCTGGCTTTACAAAAAATAATCCGGCATAGGCCAGAATTGACTTCTCTTAATGTCATACAGAAAATGACAACAGAGCAAAGGGCCCTGGCTACTCACGTTGAGTCCTTGCACTGCTATCTTTCTGTCGCCATCTCGACGTTTTTGGCAGCAAAAACAACTGAACCGGGAAAAACTTGGCACCATACGGCTTAACATATTGAGTACTTCTCATTGTCCATTGCCACATCAGCAGGGAACGTGACGTATTGCCATTGGTGACGTCAGTGAACAATCGTTTTATCACGCTAGCGAATGTGACGCCACGTATTCACAACTAAAACAATGTAAGTTCCTTTTTAATACAGAACCACCGACACACGTCGGTATAGAAAGCAACAACAGTTTCAACTTCAGTGCGAAGAATGTCTCGATAGTGAACCTAGGCTGGGTTGCATAAAAGTTCAAAGTTATCCGCTGGATAATTTTGATTGTTGCATGACGTAAGGTGCATTTGTTTAACAATAACAACGTGACGCGCAGTAATACGACGTAATTGTTGCTATATGGCTATAATTTTCATGCAACTGGGTCCAGGTCAATATTAAGATATTTTCACGTGACAGCATTTTGAGACTGCCCATGATATATCAATGTGTAAATCATCAAAACCATTAATATGCGCGCACTTGGGCCTAGCGCCTGTATGTGAAGGCACAAAACACTTGTGTGAAAAACGACGAAATTATAAAATAGAAATTGAGTAAAGTTTGATTTACAAAACTGTAAATGTAAACTATTTTCAACCAACCGTTAATTGAGTACTTGAAAATCCCTACGGAGGAACAAAAGAGCCACAAAACTCCCAAACGTGCATATGCTGGGAATAGCCGACAGCACCTAAAATCGGAGATAAAGGCGCTTGTGCTTATCAGCGAAATACTTGCGGGAAATATCTTTTTAAAAAGGGGCATTACTCTGAATATTACATGGGTCTAAATATACGCATCTACCTTGATCCCTTGCATTTTTGTGAAAATTATGACATCATGACCAGGCTTGCTCCAGGATATCACCAATCCTTCTGGGTAGAGGATCAGGTAAAGATGGCCTCACAAGCGGAAGCAGTGATGCTTGTGGACGCTATCTGTGGATAGTAACTTGGTTCACAGGCTAAGCACCAGTAGCAAATGAATGTGGCCTACTTGGCAACCTCTCCCGGTTAGAACCTAATGACTACGGATAACAGGGGTTCACTGGAGTTCCAAATCGGATGTTTTGTGCAATGAGCCCAATGTATATGGGTTGTGCACCTTCGATGTAATTCAGATATTTTTCTTTGGCAAACGGTCTACTTACCAAGCCAACTTGGCACAGTACATTTTGCTGGAGCACAAATTCTTACCAGCATGCTAACTCCTCCAGGTAATATTAGGCCAAAATGTTGATAGTTTTACTCCAAATGACTATTGGTGCATGCAAACACAAAAACAATAGAATTGAATTTGACATTTACTTTTTATTAGATTTCAAGTCATCCTCATTAGGAGTAGATGTTAAAATTTAACTTCTCCAATACAATTCCATTAACCCTGGTAGATTACAGGTGAGAAATTACCTTTTAAAACCATGGCAACAAAGGTGACTTTCTTAACAATTTCACCAAAATTTCAACTGAAAATCACACGCACATAAAATAAATATAAAAAATGATATCATTTAACAATAAATACTAATTATACACGATCATTTAAAATTACATTCCATAGTATGTACATTGTAAATAAATTATCTATAAAACTAGAAAAACTGAAAAATTGATAAACAAATGTACACCAATATACAAACAAGATTAAAGGGGTCAGTTCAATAACAAGGAAAACAAAATCAAATGAGCCATGGATGGCCGTAAACTCATTTGTAAAATATCTAAAAAGCCACATAATGGAAATTATGTCTATTATAACAGGATATTTCTGAAACACTAATTACTGTAAAAATATAAGACCAAATCAAATCCATTGTTAGCATTAAAAGAAAAAGGCTGAAAATGAAAACCATCGATGCCTTAAAAATAACACACCTTATTACATTAAGGACAGATTAGAGTCGATAAAACAACGTCCTTAAAGAGGGATACTCATCTATTTTGTAAAAGATACAGTGAAATCAAGAAACTACCTTAGACGTCTCACATGATAACCTTGTTATGCATAAACTAACACATTACAATAAAAAATAGTGTACAAGATTATGGACGGAGTGTTTCAGTAAATGTTATGTCCCTGAAAATAGTGTACAAGATTATGGACGGAGTGTTTCAGTAAATGTTATGTCTTTGAAAATCTAGGATCACATACTTTGTAAAGAATACAGCAAGACCAACAAACTACACCGGATGTTTCAATCAAACATGAAAACCTTGTTATTCATATAATACCACAGTGCAGTGTTTCAGTAAATTGTAGATAACAAAACAATATCAAAGAAAATATCTGTACACAACATGTTTAGTACAAAGCTAAAAATATCAAGTTTCCTGTTTTGACACAACAAGATTATTATATGGTCAACAGTAAGAAAACACTATAACAAGAACAGGTTTATCCAAACTATCAAAGTCACATAACATGCAAATAGATACAAATAATGTTAAATTCATTAACTGGAATGCATAAAAGTCTTCAATATTCTGCAATGGCTGAATCTAGACAAGCTAGTGGAAGCTGTTAATATGACACACGACACGCCTTCCTTCTCAACAAAATGATCATTGGTTGCATCATCACATTGGCTCCTCCCCTCTGTCAGGTGGGTGGGGACAAGGGCTTCCAAAACAGAATCATACCAGTAACCAATTACAATACCCATTTGGGTAGAAGTCCATCCCAACGTGTATAAGCCCTCCCCCACAGTTAAGGCTTATTCTCCCAAAAGAGTTCACTTACTTGGATATAAGCCCACCCCCACTGTGGCCCCTCTCCTTCACAAGGCCATAAAAGGAGTGGGTGCAGATGTTTCCCGTTTACATAAGTCGAATCAGGTCTTCCCTCCCTCCATTGCAGCACAATATTAAACAATTAGATTTTCCCAAGTTGCCTCTGGACGAAACAAAACTCCGCCCATTCAACTGTCACTAAGGAGGATTGGTGTCACTAAAACTGATTGTCCTGCTCAAGCCGTTCATGGAATGTTCCGGATTCCTCTCTCTAACAGTCACTGTGGTTAACATGGCATCAAGAAGGTGAGGGTCCCAGGCCTGTGACGATGATAGACTATTGCCCAGCCCACTGGTGGCCGTCTGAGCTACAGAGGGCGTTGCTGGTTCACACAGGGGTGACGATGCTCGTTGTAGCTCATGGAATGACTTGGAAAAAGAAAGAGATACTCTGATAATGCTGCAGTACAGACTGGAAACTAAGAAAAAATGCACCTTGAGATTATCAACAATGTATGGCTGATAGTTGCTTTAGTCTACTGTTGTGTCACACTTTAAGTCCGTGATGAAATATAAAATTCTTCTGTTGAAACTTCAGCAAAGATTATTAAATTAAATACTTTTATTACAAAGTGATGAGATCTGGGCTCAGCTTTAATAAAAGTGACTCAGACTCAAGACAGACATTTGATCTTGCCCTGCCACTTCACAACTACTAAATAAAGGTGATGAGATCTGGGGTCAGTTTCATAAAAAGTGACTTGAGACTTACAACAAACATTTGGTCTTGCTGCCACTTCACAACTACTGAATAAAGGTTTAGTCTTGTAATTAATAGCACATGACAACATAGCAATAACTTACACAAATTATCTCAGTAACTAGAAGTATAGGCATACCCTCAGAGACGTGTATTATTGCTAAAGTGAGATTAAATATTTCTCAGAAATACTCAATGTGTGGAGTGTAAGACCAAATTTCTGACTTAAAAGTCTTCAGTCATTCGTCATGAAACAGGGGCCTGCACTGTCAATGTATAAAGAGTACAACAGAACATTCAAATGAATTGAAAACAGCTTCCCCATTGCACCCAGATGACATGTCAAGCTAAAACAACAATAAACCAAAACATGTACCTGCTTTTTAAAGATAACATACAGGATTATCATTATTTTATTGTGTTATATTTACTTTTTCCAATGTTTCAAGTCTTCTTCTTCACGAAATCGTTGTTCCTTACAAACCATGTCACGTACATTCATTTGAACCAAAAGCAGACGACATTCCCTCCCTACTTACATGTTGTTTCACAAGCAGTGATTGATCCTTCACCAATTTGTCCAGGTTGCTTTTCTGCTTTGTCAAACTTGCCACACGCTGCTCAAGCTGGAGCGTCTCATCTTCAAGATACTTGGCACGTACAGTTAGGACTGACACCTGGCGGGATTTGTCACGGACTGACTCTTCCAATTCAGCATTTCTAAACGAAGAGATGCATAACACTTACAATACTTGACTACCATTAACATCAAAGTTTATCGGGAGGCAGTGAAGCAAACACTGCATAACCCACACACCCTCTAGACACTTTTATCCTGTAAGTCCACTTATCTAAGACACACCCACTTTGTTAAACCCACCCACTCTATTCGACTCCGCCCACTCACTATGCTACTCCCACTTACTGTGTTATCAGCTGCCTCTTCTCCAGTGACAGCTGTTTGTTCTTTTCCTCTGCAGCCATCTTCCATTGCACTTCCTGTGTAAGGCTAGCCTTTGTCAGTGAGAGGTCTTCCTCCAAAGTCTTCGCTTTCTCCCGTAAGCGACATTTTTCCAAAGAATACAGTTCTCTGGAAACAAAGTATCAATTCAGTTGGTAGCTTGCACAGTACTTTATACCATATAAGCCATTCAATAACCCAAAAAGTTATTGTATGGTCAAGTGACACAGTTATGTATGGTCAAGTGACACAGTTATTGTATGGTCAAGTGACACAGTTATTGTATGGTCAAGTGACACAGTTATTGTATGGTCAAGTGACACAGTTATTGTATGGTCAAGTGACACAGTTATTGTATGGTCAAGTGACACAGTTATTGTATGGTCAAGTGACACAGTTATTGTATGGTCAAGTGACACAGTTATTGTATGGTCAAGTGACACAGTTATTGTATGGTCAAGTGACACAGTTATTGTATGGTCAAGTGACACAGTTATTGTATGGT